>JANHZT010007370.1:49902-61207 GCA_032468215.1 Stegonotus admiraltiensis | reverse complement strand
TATTTTTTCTTGTCTTAGTACCCAAAGCTTTTAGTTCCGCTTGAGTCCAGTCCACTATTCCAGCTGTGTATCTAATGATTGGAATTGCTCAGGTGTTAATTGCCTTAATGGTCTTTCTTCCACTGATTTTGGACTTTAAGATCTTCATTCAATGAAAATGTGTGATTCGTGGGACCTTGGGTACAGATTAAGTTCTTACAGATGTTTTAATCATGTAACAAATAGTTTCCCCCGTTATTGAATTGGAAATTGTGTATTTTTTTCAAGGCAATCTCTCTACAGCATAAGACGGGAGCTCATATTTGTGTAAACATATCTAAAAAATAGAAGGATATGTAATGCACCTAATTAAATAACACAATTACATTTCAATACTTTCATTTCCTAAATTTTGCAGTACCATTGTGTAACATTAAAAGAACAAATATGTGCACATTAATAAACACATCTCTGGGGAAAGCTACTTAATGCTTTTCCTGCAAATGTGTTGATTGAAAGGACGTTTTTAGGTAGATTTGTACAGAAAAAGACTTGCAAATGATGAAAAGTAGGGCAGCTCATGACACACTGAGTTAAAAATGTCCATTTTCTTCTTTGGCCTGGTGCATTATCTAAACAGGAATAGAAGCATTTACCTAATTCCATTTAAACTTAGAAGGGGAAAAAAGAGGGGAGGGTTTCAAAATATATTTTTTATCTTGAAGTTTTTAAAAGTAAAAAAATGTTGTTTCACCCTATATGAAGAGCATATAGTGCCTGGAGTGATATAGTAACAAGCACTTATGGGGAGAGGGGGAAGAAAGGAAGAAGAGAGATGGACAAAATTTCACACTATCCTTTGCAAGAGTCTGTTGAAGAAAACTTGGCTTAATAAATATATTCTAGGGGTACAGAAGTCTAATTTGACTTTTAAAAAGCATTCCTTTCTGTCTGGAAATACCTAGTGCTTTGGTGCCACACTTCTAAAATGTTTGTCTGAGGAAGGTTCCTAAGACATTTGAGCTTCAAAAGTTGGGAAATGAAAATGTTACTTGACTTCTGAGTTGCACCAATATTATGGTGAAAAACTGAATATATACAGCATTTAAAAATCCCTTCCTAATGCCTTTTAGAAAGTCCTTGCATTTAAATTATGCTGAAAAGGAGATGATGATGACAAAATAGCACAACAGCCTAGTGTAAAAATATAGTCAAAAATGTTCCTAGGATTTTCAGTTTTTTAGGATGTCTGTTCCATATCTGCTATCTATCTTGGAATAATGGAAATAAGCACAAATTGGGTGGCTGGATGGATGATCAAGTCCATTCCTTGGAAATCTGTTTTTAGAAGGCAAAAAGGATGTCCCTGTAATGTGTGATTTCAATGGTCTTCAAGAGCAAATGCTTTTCAGCTGGTTTGTATGGTGTGATGAATTGATCAGGAGAGCAATGGGAATGGTGAAGAAATTGTGCATTGGCTTGACACACATCTTCAAAATGCACATGAGTATGGAGTTTGGGTGACTCCCAGTTGCAATTTATCTTATTTATATGAAGCCAAAGAGATAAAGGATGCTGGAATCAGATCTGTTACTATGTATACTAGTTGATAACTGCAATCTGTTTACTGTTATTGTTATTACCCTGTTTCCCTGAAAATAAGACATCCCCTGATAATTAGCCCAATGGGGCTTTTGAGCGCATGTGCTATAATAAGCCTCCCCCCAAAAATATTTAAATGCAGAGCTGGAAATCAAGTAAGATGGCCATTTTGCTCCACATGCCCCAAAATAATAAGACCTTCCCAAAAATAAGGCCAAGCACTTATTTTGGGGTTCAAAAAATATAAGACAGGGTCTTATTTTCGGGGAAACATGGTATTTATTAACTAATATCTGCTCAGTATCTGGTGCCTAACTCCAAGGAACTCTGGATGATTTACAAATTATTTAAAACATTAAAAAAGCATTTAAAAAAAAGATGGCATGATGACAAGCTGGGTGGAAACAGAGGAAAGCAAACTAGCTTAAAATGAGGCTTCAGTGAATGGCCTGGGTGAAGAGCCAGAGGAAGTGTTACACAGGCATGTTGAGGCATGTACTGCTAGCACTACTGCATTTTGAACTAGTTGAAGATTCTGGGTGATCGTCAAGGATAGCCCCATATGGAACTCATTGTAGTAGACAAATTTTAAGGTGACCATGACATGAGTGAAGGACCTCCTAATGTAGAAAAGGGAAAAAATTGGCACATCAAATTAATCTGTGCAACAGCCTTCCTGGCCATAGCTTCTGTCTCCTCATTGAGCAGGAGCTGCAAGTCCAGGAAGACCTGGATACCACCTTTCAAAGGGGAAGTGCAACCCAATCCAAAGTCAGAGATGAAATATCAGCAGCCCAAACACTTATAGCTACTTGCCCTTCAAATAGGATTGACTTGGAGACAGTTTCTTCCCATCCAAACCTTCACAGCTTCCCTCTCTGGGGCATAACCTCAACAACATCATTAGCTGGTCCAGAGTTGAAACAAATAATTGGGCATTATCAGCAACCCCCAAACTAGCCGATTAGCTCGCCCATAAGTTTCCTGTAGATATTGTAAAGGAGGGGAGAGATCATAGAACCATGCAACCTCCCCCCATAGATGACAGTATTGAAAGCCACTGAGAGACCAAGAAGCACAAGGATAGATGCATTATTGCTATTGCTGCTCTGCCCCAGGTCTCTATAAGTATGACCAAAGCTGTCCCCCAGCCTCAACCTTGACTGAAATTGGTCTTGGTAATCTGTTTTCTCCAGGGTTCTCATCAGCTGTACACTGACTACCTTTTCAACAACCTTCCCCCCAAAGTTCAGACCATCCTGTCCAATTCTTCTTTTACTTTGTGGAGTGCAGAAACTGATATGTGTGGAAGGTAGCTTGTCCTTTGGCCTTATCTTTGTTGAAGGCATGTTTAAAATTTCTTTGTAAAGCTCTCTGGAGATCTTCCACATGACATATCAGATCCATTGTAACAGATGCCTCTAGATTTAAGAGATTATTTATCTGACTACAAGAGAATGTACTTGAAGCTCAAATTTTCTGCCATGTAGTGGGTAGTGGCTATAAAGTATACTAGGCAATGTCAGATCTTGCTGCCAGGGTCTACAAGAGATGAAACTGAACAGCCACTGATTTAGAAAGACGTTTCCCATAATTTGTCAGAATCATCAGGCCATATAATTTTTCCTAAAAAAAATTGTTGTTGGGTATCATTACATTGTCTTTCAACATTTAAGCATGACAGACAGTTGCAGAATCACCTATATTCTCATATTTACAGCATTCAGCAATACTAGTGGGATATCCTGCACTCAGATTGCTTTCATTCTGGGACAAAATGTGTCAGCCTTGCTTTTTGCCAGTTTTTATTGTTTATGCTTTTTTGGATGACTGAGGTCTTTTGACATCATCCAAAGCTCTGTTCTGTTTCTTTTGTTCTGGCTCTGCCCTTGATTAGTTACCATTCCTCAACATCTTTATGGGACCTTCTAAAGTTAAAGCAATTTTCACAGGGATAAAAATTTGCCCAGTGTCCATAAGCAGTCTGATAGCTTCATTTCTGTTATTTGTAAACTCAGTCCTCTTCCTGCTCCTATATTAGGCATTTTATATAGGCCTCAAGAAATTTCCCAGATTTCTGTGTTCTGATTTTGATACTATCCTAACAGATTAAGTTCCTTCCAGGTACACAATATTCATCACAAATGTTCCCAAGTCAAGAAGTTTCTTTCTTGTAATGATAGCAAAATCAACAGTTATTCCTGTGGCTCCATGATATCAATGAACTATAATATATCTAGATTTTTTTCCTTGGTTCTGTCCAATTCAGCATCAAAACCTTAGTTGTTTAAAATAAGTAAATTCTTCAGTCTTCTTACGGTGTTTGATTTGTTTTTTTTTCCTAGTAGAAATATAGGGGAAATATAGTCCTTCCAGTTACTGTCAGGGGTAACTTGGAGACCAAGATTTCTGAAACTGTAGCCGGATTTTCTTGTCCAACTGGCTGGCTTTTTGTAGTTTCTTGTAATTCCATCTACTACTCCTTCTATTAGTCTGTGATGTACTGTATAGCTAACTGCATTTCAACAATTTTAAAAGGCACATATGTGCTTCAAATATGTGTGGAGAAGGCCAAGGCTTTTGCTTCTGTGGGTGCCATTGAGTTACCATGTCCTGCTGGAAGAATGTTGTCTTTATTTCAAAATCTGCTTCGGAGGGTTGAGAATGTGGAATTTACCAGGCAATGGTGGAAAGAGAGTTGTGTAAAAATTACACCACTTGTACTGTGGTGGATTTAGGTTTATGTATTTCCCAAAGAGCAGTATGACTTTAATATTTTCTTATTTAATTTTAGTACATGGTGGGTGACTGAGAAGAAAGGGAATTGCATAAACACAAATACTTTCCACATCTGATTTGTTGATATACTATATTTGGATTTATCGTTTCTTGACTTTTTGACTACAGTTTTTGATACAAGTGTTGTATGTTGGGATTTGTATTTTTTTCCAAATATGATTCCAAGAAATCAGACCAAGTTAGTATATTTATGGGATATTTAGAAAAAAATGACATTTGCGTAGTATATATATATACGTAACAGAGTGGAAAAGGTTATTTAGCTTTGTGCCAGCCTATTAAGGGACAATAGGTACATACACAAAAAAGGATTGATTACCCTATTGACTCTATTTATTTTCACAGCAGGTGTAAGGTAACTTGTGCTATCAATAGCCACCAGCAATAAAGACAATGAGAAGTATGAATTTGCTTTCACCTCTTACAATTCCACAGTGGTATCTGAGATTACGGCAAAAAAAATTGTGACACTGTGACTTGAAACCAGTCAACCATAGAAGCCTTCTTCAGAGCTGAGCAGGTCTCAGAAACAACCATTTAAATATTTTGTCGGCCTATGACTGAAGGAACATAGATCAGCTTTGCCCACCAGTGAGTTTTGTGCACCAGTGGATTATGTCTGCTGTGTTGGTGTCCCAAGCTTTTTTCTCCCCTGCCAAATGGTTTAGGGTAAAGTTTAAGATTATCAATAGATGGTTGATAGTTACCTTTGCTAATTGATGATGTTAATAAGAATATTGAGCCAAACTATTTTGTTTGTGGCAAGCAAAAATCTTTTGTACGTGAATTTTTAACACTCGTGGTCAAAAAAGGAACAAGAGCCTAATTCAATCCTGGTCTATAGTTTGTCTATAAAAGATATAGATTCACAAATCATTTAATGTACCCATCTATAGATAATAATGGAATTGTGTGTATGTGTATGGTATATACTGCATGCATATTTTTGTAACAGTTTTAAAATATTTCAACATTATTGGCATAATTCAGCAAATCATGCATATCTTTAGTCTTGCTGATTCTAAGGACTCCTCCCCACCCCCACCCCACCCCCAGCTAAACCAATCAGGCTGACAAGCCCATAGCCTTGGATGGGTCATATCTTGTTTTTGATTATCAATAGCAATAACACTTAGACTTATATACCTCTTCACAGTGCTTTGCAGCCCTCTCTAAGAGACTTACAGTCAGCATCTGGCTCCTCGTTTTACTGACCTTGGAAGGGTGGAAGGCTGAGTCAATCTTGAGCCACTCAGAATCAAACTCCTGGAGTGAGCAGTGAGTTAGCCCTGCACTGCTGCATTTTAACCACTATGCCACCCTGGCTTATGTACATGTAGCACTGGCTATAATATTGTCAATTCGGAATAAAACTATGCCGCATGCCTTGGGATATTCCAATGAGTGTCCTATGGAAGGACAAGCTTCTGTGTGGATGTTTTGCAGGGTATATTATCTGTCCCCCAGCTCTCTTGTCTTCTGTTCCGAAATTAATCAACCCTCCTTTAGAAGATTTGACTCAGGGCCAAATGAAAGCAGCTGTGAGGAAGGTGAAGGGTTAACCTAAAGCATGCAGCTGCTAATGTTAGTTTTGGAGGCAAATTCAAGTCTTCAGGGATAATCCACCCCAGCAAGATCTGACATGAGATGTGATTTTTCAAGCATATTTGGGGCCGTTGGGTATGTTGACTGAAATTACTGAAGACACTTCTTGCCTCTCTCCCTCTTTGCTTTTCTAAATGAATCCATTCTTGACTGATTACAGAAATTGTCGATGGATTGTTTTGCTTGCTGTGTTACAGGTTTTCAAAATAGTTAGGGTAGCTGAAGAACCCTAAAGTATTATGAAAAGTGGACAAAGAAATATCTAGGAACTTGGTCCAAGAGAGATGGGCATGTTCATCCACCATCTCCATAACACTCAGAAAATTAAAATTTAGTAATATGTTTAGCTTAGAAACATGTTTACTCAAAAAAGGCCATTTAGAGGAAATCATTTTAATAAATTTGCTTCTCAGAAGGACAGCATGCACAAAGTGTTTTGCAACGCAAACCCTTCCAAATAATCAGAAAAGTTGGAATTTAGTACAAATACATAATCAAAGATGCCCCTGTCAAAAAGGAAAATGCAAAACTCCTTCTCCTCTAGAAAAGTCTCACAATGTATCTTAAGGAATATGAAATGATCCTAGAATAGTTAAAACATTGTCAGTAGGAAACCAGTTTAAGAAAAACTCACAAATTCTTCCAATATATTAAGCCTGATTATGGAAGTCAAAGGCCTGCAGATTTTAAAAGAAGCTTTCAGTTTCTGTGTTCTCAAATATCAGCATTTACTGGAAAGCAGAGATGACTTATTTCCAGCTCAGCTGTGGTTTACTTGAAACTACTGCAGGTTTAATTTTCCTTTTGAGACGCCATAGCTCTGTTTTCCCATTGAAATTTGTCCTCATCTCTCATTCTTGTAACTCGCTTTTAGGTCTTATAAGGGAATGGTAGCTTGAGGGCTTTGTAGCTCTCCTTCAATGGCCTGGACAAAAGGGAGTTTTGTCAATTTCCTTTCAGTTGAGGAGATAACAAAGTGCCATATGATTTTCTTTTCTTTTAGCATAAAGCAGGGGAAGGAAGAAGGTTTATGTCACAGTAATAGCTGCACTAGTTCAAACCAGTGATATTTGCTTCTTTTTCTCCTTTCAGGTCAGTTAAATGGCTTTCAAATATCTTCAGAAGCTCAAGGAATGAAAACAGCAATGAGGGAATAAGTACCTTGAATGATTCTTGAAGTCTTTGGTGGACAGAAGATATTAGTTGCTATAACCAAGCAGGTTTTACCATCATACCACACTAGTGACATATAGACTTTCCAGAGCAGCTAGGATGAAAAAATTCATAAAGCAAACCCTGCAAGTTCTGTGGGTTTCTTTTTTAATCAAATGATTGAAAGAAAACTAAGGCTAACCTGGATATGATTCTCTTAGCATTTCTAAGTTAAGTCTGAAAATTTTGATGTGCCCTCCTCATATTTACTAGTTATATGGCTGAGATGTCTATTGTGGCTTTTTCCATACGAGAAAGAACTATATTTATAGAGCCTGGCTGATGGGTGAAGATCAATTCCCTTTTGATAAATTTAAACATTAGCCAAAATGAAAAGTTTCTCCATGAAGAAGATGATAAAAACTTGAAGTTAAAAATCTGGAACAAAGCCAAACGATCAGTTTTAGCCATCCTTATTCCAAGAGTTGTGCTTCTCATATATACACATGCATGTCTGTAGGGTGCAGGGCGAGAAACGGGAAAGCATAAATTCAAATCTCCACTAGGCTATAAGTTCACTGGATCAACCTGAGCCAGTCACTCTTTTCTTGCCCATCGGCCAAGGTTGCTTCAAGCTTAAAAAGGAAGAAGCATCATATATGTCACTGACTCTTCAGAAGAAACAAATAGACCATTATTCAGTGGACTTGGAGATAAGAAATAAATATTCAGGGTGTGAGGTGAATTTCCTAATATTTGTTTAGTAGGTAAACAATTGGAAGTGGGGAAGCTGTCAAGTTAGGCCACTGTCTCTTTTTCTCCAATAAAGATTTAACTGAGTTGATAACTAATTTTCAGTTGCTTGAGAATTTTATGGGCAAATCCCTGTGTTCAGTCATTCAGGCACTCGTCATTTCACGGTTGGGCTTTTGTAATGTGCTCTACATAGGGCTACCCTTGAAGAGCATTTGGAAGCTACAGCTGATGCAGAGTGCAATAGCTTGGGCAGTTCTTGGGACCCTAAGAATGGCTCATGTAATACCACTGCTCTGTATTTATTTATTTATTTGATTTTTATACCGCCCTTCTCCAACAGGACTCAGGGCGGTGAACAGCCAAGATAAAACAAAGCATACAAAATTTAAAACCAATTAAAAAGATATTAAATAATTTCAGCCCACAATTTAAAACACCCCAAATAAAATCAAATTACAAATGAAAACCGAAAGATAGGATTAAGCCAGCCCGGCTCTGTGAGCTGCCAGTCTGCTTCTGGATGCAGTAATCACCTTTAAAGCTCTTCATGGTATGGGTCCAGGCTACCTGAGGGACTGTCTCATCCCACTGGGATTGGTCTGTCCCACCCGTGCTGGCAGAGGAGGCATGCTGTGTGCCCTGTCATTCCAATTACCTTGGCTAGTGGGGTCCAGAAGAAGAGCCTTCTCCGTCATTGTGCCTGGAACATTTTGCTCCCCAGTGTGAGGTTGGCCCCAATCCTCCTGACCTTTCATAAAATCCTAAAGACCTGGCTTTGACAGTCAGCTTAGGGACCCAATGGGAGAACATCACAGTGGTTTCTTGTGATTCCACCTCCCCACCACCCAGTCCCCACCTTCCCCATCTGTAACTGGATCCTAGCATTTGTTGATATTAATTTATTTTGTTTTTAGTATATATACATACATACATATGTACATACATACATACATACATACTGTTGTGGTCCGCCTGTAGCCTGTGGAGCTGGCAGCAGAGTCGGACAGCGATGAGGCTGAGGAAGAACATGGGCCATCCCTGGAGGATGGGGAAGGCCTGGATGAGGGCTCTGCATCGGAGGCAGAGATGGGGCTAGGGCCATTGGGGAGTGATGTGCGGACTTTGGAGCCTCCAGAGGCTGACAATAGAGAGGCAGAGGAACAGGAGGAGCCTGTTCCTAATGCACATATGAGAAGAGCTGCCAAAAGGCAGGAGCAGATAAAGCAGAGAGGATGACTCAGGAGTAGGACCAAGAGATGATTGGCCCCTCCCATAAGGCTTAAAAAACCAGCAATGGCTCTTGGCTACTTTACCGGAAAACAACGTTGAGACAATTGGTTATTGTTTCACTGTATTCATTTCTTGTTGGCGTCTTCTGCTTCTGAACTTTTGCCAAGAAAAGCCTTTGGCAGTTTGCCTAATTATCCCAAGGTCAGGTGATAAACGTAGAATGGTGTTTTGAAGAATTTGCTTTAATTTAGTTTGGACTATGTTGAGAATGAGTTAATTCTCAGCTGTTCTAATAAAGTCTTTTTTCGAACTGTTTGTATTTAATACTAACTACTTGGGCCTGGGTCACAACACATACACACCCATACCCACACCCACACCCACAACCATACACCCCTTTTATGATTGTAAGCCACCCAGAGTTACCTGTGGTAAGATGGGTGGCAAATAAATAAATAAACAAATGGCAAGAAGTAACTTGCAAAAAAGTGATACAGAACAGCTTCATCCATCCGGCCACTTCCATATTCTAGTAATATATTCTGCCCTATACAGACAGATCAGGCCTTCAAGCTGGTATTTCCAAAGTCAGCCTTAGAGACATTGGCAAGCAGCATTGAGTAAATGTATTGCATGCCTGAATAAAATCCAATTTTAAATAAAGCTCTTTTAGCTTGTATGACATTCATGTAGGAGAGAACATCAACACCACTGTTAAAAGCTACGAAACTCTAGCAATTGGTGCTGCCTTTCTGTTTCTCCTGATGTGCCTGTAAACTCCTAGAACTGAGTCTGTGATGTTACAATAATTTCTTTGCCAAGAGGACGTGCTGAAATAAACATAGGATTATGACTCTCCCCATAAAAAAAATGAAGTGAAGAAGGGGGTGGTGGAAAGGTTCTGGGGACGGGGGGAAAAGCTTCCATGCAAATATTGGCAGTATCCTTAATTAGCAAAAATAATGAGGGGAGAGAAGGAAAAAAAAAATAGGTCAAGAGCTAGATTTTTTATTTTAAAAGTCCATTCACACGGCAGTCAGAAAAAAAAGGCATCTTTAGCTGGAACAATTCAACAAAATAATTCTCATACTACATTTTTGGAATTAAGGACATGTTACAATTTGTTTTAAGGCAGTTGAACTGGATCTATGGCTTGTCCAGAGTAGAAAGTAAAGTAGGGCCAGAGCTGGTTAACATTTAGGTGGGCCCCCCCTCCCCCAAGCTTTTATTATAGAGATCTCCATTTATGAGATACAAATATAGGCTTAGATGAACAAATGAGGAAACTTCTCTGGTAATGTCTATACTAGACCTTTAAACTACTCTTTCCTGTTCACATGCTAGCTTGACCAAAAGTAACTTGCTGGACTCAGGCAGCAGCTTGCAACATATTTAGTCCAAACTGCAAGCTTCTACATCCTTCCATTTCTGTCCCCCACCCCCAGAATAACAGAATAAGACTTGGAAGGACCTTGGTGATCTTCTAGTCCAACCCCCAAACATTGTTGATTTTGGGTACTAGTGATGAGGCAGCCTAGGAACACAGAAAAGCTTGAGAAGATTTTCCATTCCTTGGGGTGTCTATTTGTATATAAGCAATGTGCTGTATGTGTATTAACTTACACATACAAAATTAATCTTAGTGTTTAATGCGAGAAAAGGAAATATTTGGAACATTGGGAGTCATACTAAGTGTATTAATGTCGTTTACTGTAATGAAATGTACAATTATTTAAATCAAATTTATTTCTTCTGCTGACTCCACTCACTTTGTCCTGATAGCTATTTTTTTTTTGGCGTCTGCCACTCAAAGCAAGGGTGGACTTTATGAATTTTTAACCTAGATGAGATATTGTTGATTGAGTTGATAGTGGGTCCTCTCAGTTAACTAGGAAACTGACAACATAACTGTGTCCTGGCCTATTAAAAAATAAGTAATGCTGATTTCAGTGTGTTTCTTCCTGGGTAACATGGCTTCCATGTTTAGAGCTTGGCAACACGGAATGGAAAGAGATGCTAGGTTTCATGTCAGTTTGGAGAATGATAGACAAATGAGAAGAAAGCATTGAGATGGATCTCACGGGAAAGGGCGGGGGGGAAAGAAATATTTATTTATTTATTTATTTATTTATTTATTTATTTATTTATTTATTGGTTCAATTTATATGCCGCCCTTCTCCGG
>JANHZT010007370.1:23403-34017 GCA_032468215.1 Stegonotus admiraltiensis | reverse complement strand
CCTCCCTCCCAAAATGAGTGAGAGAACTTCAGATTCTGTCCAATGGCCATTGTGGGTAGAAAGATGGGCTTTATAATCCCATATTTCTGGAGGGCTGACTAGGGGAGACTGTTTCAATTCATCATCTCTAATTTGGCATAGTAGGTGGATTTCTCAACTAACTGAAATTCCACCCAGTATTCTTTTCTGTTGACAATCATCCTTCACTTATTTTTTCTATGTACATCAAAGAAAAGACATCATGATTTTCAGGAAAGTAAAGGAGCAGTTAGCAAGCTGTTGATTTTGCAGAACTTTTTATGTGGCTGAGTGGCAAGCAAACTGAGCCAGGTACTCTTAAATGGAGTGATACTATAATTACATAACCAGAAACAGAGAATTCTGTCTTTTGTATAGTTTTGTTTTTGTCTGGCTTTTGTTGTTCCAATACTTACAGCAAAACATAGTGTTCAAAGCAAAATGCTATTGAAATCAATTGCTAATTAAACTTATGTCTAAATTAATAAATCACAACTATCTAGATTGTGTTCCTATGAATAATTTCAATTATGGTGAACATAATTATTAGATTTTGCATTTAATGAACCATATTGTTCAATGGTAGTCTTCTGACAATTGGGACTAATAGAATATGTTAACCTTTATTCTCCTCAGCTTGACACCACATTAGATCATGAATTAATATGTAAGCACTTTGGAGAGTTCCATAATTAAGTAGCCATTGTGACTCTTCTGGCCTATGGGATGAGTTATGTTCGCTAAGGAGAAGCATTTGAACTAAATCAGTAGAGGTCCATACAATCAGGAGAATTTCAACATCCTATTTATTATACCTGGATGTTCCCACTTTCCTAGCTGATTTCTATATATTTTGTTAAGTATCAGAAGTACAATTTGAAGAAGTAATTCTCCTCAATTCATTGGATATTATGCTTTTGAGACTACTTATCCCAAGAAATTAACTCCACAAAATCTGAACTAGATAACTTTTAAAATAGTTACTTGATATTTCTCCTAATTGGGTATCTGAGGCCAGATTTCTCAATTCAAATATTTCCTTTGATAAGCTTTCAGTAAGGAAACTTATGTTATATTTAACACCACTTTAGAACATGTGATACCACTTAAGTCAAACTCATTCCGTCTTGTTATTCCTTAAAAAGAAAAATTTAATTTTTTTGGATAACTTGTACTGCTAAGTACTCCTTGCAAAAAGTTTGAAGAATAGGTGATTCATGTAAGAAAACTTTTGCTTCCTCTCACTTGGTTTTCACTCACTTGATACCATGATCACTGGTGGCCATCACTGCTGCCATAATTCCTGATTAGAGTGTTTTGATTATACTTCTTTTTTGTGAGTGAGTTTTTTCACTCAGTATCTATTTCTGACATGTACAATATCTAACACCCATTGTTTTGTCAAAGAAGATGCAAATCTATCCTATGTCCTGGCTTGAGAGACCATCTCACCCCACTGGGATTCGTGTCGGCAGGGGAGGCATGCTGTGAGTCCCATCAACCCAATTATTCTGGCTGCTGGTGTCCAGGAAGATGGCCTTCTCTGCTGTTATATACATATTTTTATGACTGTAAGCACTCAGAGTTATCCTACGTAAGATGGGCAGGCAATAAATTTTGTAAATAAATAAAAATAAATAAAAAATGTCCAACATACCTAGAGTTTAGAACTGCTTTTCCATGTGTTATAAAGATGTCTTGGAAAATATCTATATAGCAACATTATTCCCTCCCCCAAAAACCAAAGTGTGTGCATGTCAAAATCCCCATATTAATAACTGGGTATACACTTACACATTTGTCTGTGTGTTTGTTACATCATCTCTCACTGCAGATTGTTATCTTGTAAGTCCTTGCCATGTGACTGCCCATTTTTCAAGTTTTTCATTCCTAAATGATCATGGACAAAAGATAAAATCTGACACACACAGGTAATCTTTATTATCTTAACATTTGTTAAGCTTTGTGATTTACTGAGACATTAAAGTCATTGCAGGTCATAAGACCTGCACATTAGATCCACTTCATAAATAATAATTTTTGTCTCTGTCCTTAAACCAGTGTAGTTGAATAACTTCTATAATTAAGGAATTCTTAATTTTGATCCCAGATAGAGGTGAAACTGTAATCAGCCAGTTCTAGTAATTTTGTACAATTGTAGAAGGAGCGAATAAGATGTATTGCATAATATTGTCTTGAGCCTGATGAGGCTTGAATTGAAACATTTGACTCTAAATATCCTTTGACTATTGTTAACATATATCCAAGGTGACTTGTGAATAGTCGTGGATATCTTCGGTGCCCAACCTTACTTGAATGAGGCACATTCTTTCTTCAATCTTCAAGTTCCTACCTCATTTGGATTTACTCATCAACATACGCAGACACACAGTTCTGAAGAAGTCACACAATCTATTTTGAAGAGAATCTGGCAAATGTGGAATTTGAACCACGAGAGCCCCCTACATCTCATAGAAGGAGTATCTACTTCTACCTCAGAGTTGCGTTAGGTATGTAGCTCAAGTTTCACATTTGCTAGCTTTTTTGTACCATGAGGATGTTTTCAAGGACAGGAATAGATCATTGATGATGGAAGTAATAGTTCTAGTGAAACTGGAGAGAAGGTGAAAAGAGGCTTCCACAAAGATATATTGGTGTCACTCTGCCTAGCAATGCTTGACCTTACCTGCAATCTGTGAAGTATTCTCAATAAGATATTTTTGAAAACAAGTGAAAGTGAAAGGAAGGTTGCTCTTTTAATCATATCAGAAGGAGATATGATGTCTACAGAGGGCTTTGATTTTTTAAACCAGTGACAATCATTTGTATTAACCACTGAATATTGCACTGGCAAATCATAAAGAAGTGATAGATAAAATCAGAGTGCATACTTTTTTTTTAACCTCCAAAATGGCTGACCACCAAATGCTTTTCCCAAAGGACAATATGAACTTATTCATATCCCCAGTGTTTGCCATTTTCTCTTTTTCTGTTCCCTCTTCCATAAATCAAGGACAACATTGATATGTGAGGTTTGGTATGTTGCCTAAGTTGTTGTTCAAAGGACCAACAGCACCTTGGCTCAGAAATAAATCTGCAGTGAGATTTATTCCTATGGAAGTTTGCATACGAAAACAATCTAAGTAGCACAAAATCATACATGCCTTGACCCAGTGTATTAAACTGCTGAAATAAGTCAATCAAGGAATGCCTACAACATTCCTATATTTACTGATTTTTTTCTACCATCAGTAGGAAGATTTCTTACCTATTTATGGAATAAATTTGCTTCCAAAGTGGGTGGATGAAAGATGATCTTCCCTGTATTTATTTTTTAAAAAGTTTTTCTTAAAGATTTAAAAGATGCAGGATTTCTTCTAATAACTTCATGGAATTCTTGGGACAGGCTATCTTAATTAGAAATGATTAGTGTTTTGGATTCAGCAAAAGGGAGTTATGGATGACATTAGAATGCAAATGTAGCTGTAGTTCCTGAAACCAGAGTTCCCCAACCTTTGTGGGTCAGTGTGGGGGGAGGGAGACAGGGGATGGTTCCATGTGAGCTGCCAGCAGGCAAGCGTGTGTATACAGTTGCATCCCTTTCTGGATTGGGACTCCTTACGCACTGTCACTCAAGCACTCATCACTTCCCGCCTGGACTACTGTAATGCTCTCTACATGGGGCTCCCCTTGAGGTGCACCAGGAGGCTCCAACTGATCCAGAATGTGGCCGCGCGGGGGATTATGGGAGCGATGGGACGCTCCCATGTGACAACCCTCCTGAGCGAGCTGCACTGGCTTCCAGTGGTCTTCCGGGTGCTCTTCAAGGTGTTGGTGACTACTTTCAAAGCGCTCCATGGCTTAGGGCCCGGGTATTTATGAGACTGCCTTCTGCCACCAATAGCCTCCCACCGGCCAGTATGCTCACACAGAGAGGGGCTCTTCAGGGTGCCGTTGGTCAGACAATGTTGGCTGGCGATCTCCAGGGGGAGAGCCTTCTCTGTGGTGGCACCCGCCCTCTGGAACGACCTACCCTTGGAGATATGTATGATCCCGGACCTTCAGACTTTTCGTCAGGCCCTTAAAACTCACCTATTTCATCTAGCCGGGCTGGCTTAATCTCATTGTTTGGTTTTAAATTTGTAATTGATTTTTATTGGGGTGTTTTAAGTTGTGGGCCGAAATTATTTAATATCTTTTTAAGTTGTTTTTAAATTTTGTATGCTATGTTTTATTTTGGCTGTTCTCTGCCCTGAGTCCTGTTGGAGAAGGGCGGTATAAAAATCAAATCAAATAAATAAAAATAAATAAATACAGCTCCATTTGCACAACATGTAAATGGAGCGTGCATGCACATGCTTGCCTGTCGCTCCTGCAAGTGGGGATGCATGTGCTGCTGTTTCCACAGCCCAGTTGCAAGCCGCTCATGGTCCTCTAGTGGGCCATGGCCCAGAGGTTGGGAATCATGCATTTTTCTCCCGGCATCATGTAGAAGTGTGTAAGAGTGGTATAGAAAATAAGCAAGGTGATCTTCAACGAGATATGTAGGAACTATTACCTTGATAAAAGGTGCTGAATCAGAACAATCAGATAATATTTGGAAGTGGTTCAGACAAATGCTTCCCTAATATATTGAACTATAAGAATGAGGAGGAGATTTGCAAGATTCTGCTATTATAGGCAATCTCAATAAAAGTAGTTTTAGCCTTCCTCTGAAATGGATTTCCTGATCTACCTAGTGGGACTTACAGTCCAGAAAAGGCACAGCTGATTTAAGGGAATACAGAGAAACATGCTTACATTCTCTGAAGCACATTTTTGCCTTTGAATCCAAAGTGCTGGGCATCCCTAATGATAACTGAACATACCTTATAATAGTGAAAGCATGTTCTGATGATTAAATTAAATTGCAAGTTCTGTCACACAGTATGTATATGTGTATATGTATATGTTGCATAGACTCTATGCAATAAATTAGCTGCAACATGTTACACAGCAAAGAGACAAAAGACCATCTGCTGTGCTTATGCCCACTTTTAAATTATTATTTCACAAGCTAGGTTTTGATACTGACACAATGTTCTTGGACTCTCAAAAGTTAGTGGACTAACATTTATGCATGCCAGATAAAGAGCAAGGGCTATGCAAAATGATAAGATTTATTTGGACATTAGCCAGCTGTCTCAATAGCTGAATAATGTTCATTGTCTAACTATATCTATAGATGTTTCTAGCTTCGTTTAAAGCCAAGTATTTTGCAGAAAGATTTTTCTATTAAGCATTCAAATTCCTTGTCCCCTGTATTTAGATATAGGTTGTCAGCGTTACTACTCTTCTCCCCCCTCCCCCTCCCCCCTCCCAAATCTCTGAATAAGACATTGCCCTCAGGGTTTTGAATTACTTGGAAAGCAGTCTAAAACACTGGAGCTTCCACCTTCATTTTCTATTGTCTTTGATGAGAGATTCTTTGCTGAAAATGCCTGTTCTTATTTGTAAGATACCTCCTTTGCTGACAAAATGTTGAGAAGTGGGTTATGGTTAAGATATAGAATTGTTCTGTAACCTTTTAAATGCTAAAAACTGCAGGGCTTATAATTGACTGAATACATTTTAGAGTATGTTCTAAAGGTTCTTTTTTTTTTGCGGTAGGTATATAGAAATAAAGACGACAGCTTTTTTTTTGTTTTATTAATTACATAGGCGTATATGCTACTTCAGTCCAAAGATTCTACTGATCTCCTGATACAGTCATTAGGTGAAAAAGCAAAAACATCAAATACAATAATATCCAATCTGTTTAGTGTCCTAAACAGATTGATGCACTGGCTCAGTGGCTAAGACACTGAGCCTGTCGATCAAAAGGTCGGCAGTTCAGCAGTTCAAATCCCTAGTGCCGCATAATGGGGTGAGCTCCCGTTACTTGTCTCAGCTTCTGCCAACCTAGCAGTTTGAAAGCACTAAAAAAATGCAAGTAGAAAAATAGGGACCACCTTTGGTGGGAAGGTAACAGTGTTCCGTGTGCCTTAGGCGTTTAGTCATGCCGGCCACATGACCACGGAGATGTCTTTGGACAGTGCTGGCTCTTCAGCTTTGAAATGGAGATGAGCACCACCCCCTAGAGTCAGGAACGACTAGCACATATGAGCGAGGGGAACCTTTACCTTTACCTTTATATAGAAATAAAGAGGACAGTTTATTTTCTTATTAATTACATAGGTGTATATGCTACTTCAGTCCAAAGATTCTAGTGATCTCCTGATACAGTCATTAGGTGTAAAAGCAAAAACATCAAATACAATAATATCCAATCTGTTTAGTGCCCACTAATCAAGCTTCAAGCTCGCTCAATATTCTTTCTCCATCCCCAAAGTCCTGTGGAGCTTCTAGATATTGACCAGATACAGGCCAGGAGGAAATGGGCATGAAGGAGAAGGCTTCATGTTTTTATTTTGACTTAAGAGTCACAGTGACCTATAATTCATCTAAGGTCAATTTCCAGGGAAAAATGCTAATAATATAATCTTCTTCCAGGGAAATGCAATACAACGGTAAACATTATTCTTTTAGGTCATAATCAACTTGTCTGTCTTGGGAAGCCAGGTGACAATAGAGTCTTTTGTATCCTGTTGGTTTGACAAGGTCACAACTGAGTGACCAGTCTTTATTCAGGCAGACTGCCTTAATTCTTGTGGACATGCCAAGCTCAAGTGTGGACCTCATTTCACAGCAGGCAAAGAAATTATTCTGAAAGAGCTGTTTTGCCAGACAGTCCAGGATCTGGGCCTATCACTCATTTCTGAAATAAGCTTGCATTCCTGGTCAATTTTCTACATATTTTTATGCAACCATGTCATACCAGAAAGATGAATTTTTCTTCTGCATGGCCTTCTTTGTTATGGATTGATGAAACTCCTGAGGTTACTTGAAAGGACACCCATTGCAGTTCATAGGATATGTTTACAAATAACAGTGGTCTTGAACTATTAGAACAGGATCAGAAAACTTATGGCACCTCAAATATAGCTAAACTACAATTCCCAGAACCCCACCTCTGTCCCCCTCTTTTTATATAAGAGGTTGAATAGCTAGCAGGCTATCTGATAGATCTATTTTAATATTTCCTTGGGATGGCAAGAACCCTTAAATGAGAATTCATATTTATGTGGGGAAAGGTCTACTCCGATTATCTTGATCCTGTGTTATTTAGAATACAAATTGCTTTGTGCAGACATTATGTGACATCTGGAGTACCTAATAATATTAATCAACAACAGCAAACCTCCTATACTTGCATCTATAACCTTGCAGATAAGTTATTGCAACTTTGTCAAAACTTTCATCATTATTGAATCACTGTATATCACCATCTCTCAGCCAAGGACCTAGGGGAAACAAAAGATTGATAAATAGATAAGCCCTAGAGAAACTTGTCAGAAGAAACTACTCCGAAAGTGTTACTAGATTCTTGATTAACCAGTATGTCATTTTGTGGCTGAAACATTCAGAAATGACATTTTAAGATGTTTCTTAATTGTCTCCATCCTATCTAGGGCAGGGAGGAGCAACCTTGTAATCCTAAAGCTCAGAGTCCCCAAACCTCTTAGTTATCTGAAAGTTGACCTTGCCTGTCAAACAAAGATTATTAAAAAAACCTGCTCAAATTATCTACCTATCTGAATATGAATGGAATATTTAAATATTCAATTTTGTATTGACATCTGGTTAGGTTCCGTGTCGTCCTTCAGTGAGTGTTTTTGCGCACAAAAAAGGCTAAACGGGAATATAATTATGCACTACTGTGCAGTCAAGGTTTTCTCCAGTCTCTTGTATAAGGTCTTGCTGAACATCTTCATGTGCAAGCCAGAATGAGAAGTTGCACAAGGTCTCACACAATGCCATTGTACTCTTTCAGAAATATTTCATGGAACAGTGCCATTGCCATAATTTCTTCTACTAACACAACCATAAAGTTCCGACATTAAAAGAGACTTTACACTGTCAGTACCTTAAAGACATGCTTGCGTTTTATAGATTTGTTCTTTTTAAAACACGGTTTACAAGATTAGGACAAATAAAAGACATTCAAAGTCCCTATGTTGTGATCTGTACTTATACAGTGAACCCCACAATTTTTTTCTCCCTCTCTATGTACATATGTTTGTCTGTGTACCCTTGAAGAAGACTGTAGAATTTAGTTATAGAATTAAAATGCTCTTGCAGAATTATGACAATATTCATGGCCAAGGGACCCCAATGTTTTGGGCCCGATAAGAATGGGAAATTGAGGAATAGAACGCACATTTACATGTATATATTTTTTTAAAAAATCCACTCAGTTCATGGGAATTGGGATTTCTTTTTTTCTTTACAATTATTTGCAAACTGCCCTAATCATACTGACTCTGGTGATATACAAGAAAATGAACATCTTAATGTGGAAACAGGAAGTATAATTGCCTATTAGTATATTTCTACAAATATATTCATCTGTATTGCAACAGGATGGCAGTGTTCTTATCCCATTTCAGGATTACTGCATTTTTTAATACTATTATTGAAGAAGCTGACATAACTACATGTATGATAACTGGAATATTTAACGTGTTTGCTTCATTTCATTTCATTTTCATTTTGTTTTATTTTGACAGATTCCTTTAGATACTGCCAAAGGAATTGTACAAAATTCCAAGAAAATAATTCAGGATTATTTTTTTAAATTTGGTTTTCAAATTCAAACTGATGGAAAGTGTTTGTGTGTGTGTGTACATGTGTGTATCTTGTATTTTAAAGTAATAATATCAAAGCAGAGACAATTCAAAGTGCCTTTTAAAGTATATATAGTATAAAGTATAAAGTATATAAAATAACAAAATTTAGGAAAATGTGCCAGCAATGGAATTAGTGAGGGTTAGTTTAACACCCGCTCCCCTCAAAAACATCTGAAGTTCCTTCCCTTGTCAGCCATGCCATATAAATACTACAGAAGAGAGGTTTAATCCTTTATTATATCTCTCTCAAGTGCTGGCATAGAGTCAAGTGCCTAGAGTAGCCCCACAAAAATGGGCCACTTTAGTTATTTTATCTTTGTGGTTATTTTGGTTTTTACTCATGGGAGAAGTGACAACACAGTGGCAGAAAAGGCTACTTCCTCCCCCACTCTGTCTTCAGGGGCTCTAACACCACACAGAAACAACCTAGAACAGCCACAATTTATACACTATGTGTTCCTAAGAAGTGTAATCTTAATCCAATGTTTATTAAAACCAGACAGAGTTTATTAAACTGAATCAAGATGATCAAATAGGAGCAGATCTTTACATATATTAGCTTAATTCTCTTTCCAAATATTTGCAAAATGTCTTATGTCTCTTTGAAGGATATTTTTTTTAGAAAAGTCCAATGACACAATGCTGATGTTGGCTTGTCTCATGAATAATATACACGTTTTTATGAATGTGCGTAGAGGCAACTTTTGTTTTATAACTTAATATAGTTATATGGGCTGCTTTTGTCTGGGCAGTTCTTCTTTGTGGTTACGTTTTTAATTTCATGTTGAGTGTTGTTAGCTGAACAGAATCTTTTACAGTGGGGTGGCTATAATGCAGGTAGTGATCAGTTAACAACCACATGTTCAGCAACTATTTGAAGTTATGACAGTGTTGAAGAAGGAGACATATGACTGGTCTTAGAAGTTGCAGCTATTGCAGTAACCCCATGGTCAAGTGATCACAATTTGGACACTTGGTAACTGGCTTGCAGTTATGATGGTCATAGTATCTCATAAAATGGTTATGTGAGCAACATTTGTGACCTTCACTTCAGGCTTTTGACAATGGGAAAGCTGGCAGGAGGTTGCAAATGGTGATCATGTGATGTTGTGCCTAATAACCTTGCAGATTTGCTTAACGACCACAGCTGCTGTCATATGTCAGCCCAATCAAGACATCATGCTTTATGATGGCATTGCTTAGTTTCTGGTCCCAATTACTGCCATTAATCAAGGACCACCAGTAAATATAAGCAATAACAAGTATTTTGGAGGCAAGACTATAGCTCAGGCTAGGCTGATATATTATATTGATTGATTGGTTTTTTTTGCATTTCTGAACCACCCATCTCCCTGAAATGTAATAACTAAAAATAACTAAATTTATATGCCACCCATCTTACTGACAACTGACTTGATATAGATGATGGAAACAAAAAAAGAAGTGTTTCAAAAAGTTCTAGGAGATCCATAGATTCGATTTACCATCCTTAATGAAGGAAACAAAAGGTTAGCAGCTTCAAAAACACCAGAACCAACACTTCCTCTACTGGAAAGCTCAAAGGATGCTGGAGACATTGCCAGGAGGAAAGAATGTAAAACACTCCATTGTTCCTAGTTTCTTTGGACATGAATGATGGAAAGGTGGCACCAACTCTTATCAAAATTGTGCCTGTGGTTTATGGGCTGTTGCAAACAGGACAATGGCATGAAGGCAGTGGTGGGTTCCTCCTGGTTCAGCCCGGTCCCACCGAGCCGGTAGCGGTTACAATATGATGTCACTGAACTGGTTCTGCCCCCCCGGCTCCCCCACCCCCCTTCTTACCTTT
>JANHZT010007370.1:0-11145 GCA_032468215.1 Stegonotus admiraltiensis | reverse complement strand
GCAATATGCGGAATCTGGAGTACCTGAATGTTGACCATATATATGAAAATGCTTTATTTAAACATTCAAATAGCAAAATAGTTCATTGTTCAATCAATAGCCAACGTAAGTGAACTGAATGAATGTTTATACAGAATATGTTGACTCCAAGCTCAAAGCTCTGGTACAGACCTGAGAAGCTGCCTTGACTTCTGAAGTCTCTGCAGTCACAAATAAAATGATGGAGTTAAATGTTTCTGTTTGAGAGAACACTGTGTTATGCCTGGATTAACAGGCAACAATGGCGTCTTGTTACATTTATTTAAAACAAGAAATTGTGAAATTAAAAGTAGTGTGCAGGATAAATAATGGATTGTGCTTTAAGAAGAAACTATGCAGTGTGCTTGTTAAATGACATCCTTTCCCCAGAAATTCATGGAGATGCTGTGTCTGTTTTGTAGTCAATAGCGCTGGTCTAATTGGTGGCCTTGGAAACAAAATCAGGTCATACCAAGATCAAGCATATGTAGATCTTCTTGTTCAAATATACATTAGAATAAGAACCCTTTGTAAGAGTCCACATTGAAAAGCTGAAGACAGATGCTCCCCTGCACAGCTAATGTTACTTAGAATTGTTTACCTGTTTGTAACATTAAAATCATGTTTTTTCAGAGCAGGACGGAAAGAACCCTTCACAGTCTCAAGAAAATACATTAATGTTGTGGGTTTTTTTAAAAGTCACAAGTAGAATGTTTGCATATGAATGGCTTTATAGTACAGCATAATGGTCTTCTTTGAGTTTGCAATGTGCAGGCACACATATATTTAAATGTAATTAAGTAATCAATGGTGTACGTTGTCAAATGAATGTTTAGGCTGCTGAAGGATGAGTTCCCAGCACAGTCATTGCAGCTGCGCAGTCATCTCTTACTTATCCATCCATCCATGCCCCCCCCCCTTTCTCCTGTATAATTATGTCTGGAGTTATTTACATAGTGATGATACTTTATGGAAACAAAACTGTAATGCTTCAGCAACTGTTGGCTGGAATTACATAGCAGTAACAATCCTTGGATTGCTGTTGGTTACCTAAACATTGCTAAGAAACATAGCAGTTGTTTTGGAGGTAAACTCCTTGTTATCGCTATCTCTGTCTCTGTCTCTGTCTCTGTCTCTGTCTCTGTCTCTGTCTCTGTCTCTGTCTCTGTCTCACATCTCTTTCTCTATCTCTTATCTCTCTCATCTCTCTCTGTCTCTCATCTCTCTCTGTATCTGTGTCTCTCTTTCCCTATCTCTCTCACACACTACCCTACCCTACCCTACCCAACCCTACCCTACCCTACCCTACAGCACCTAGAACTGAATCATTCTAGGAGCTGCATATGATCTGATTAAGAACTTCCTATCCCTTTCAGGGGATGACTACTTTGACATAGTCTGGAAACTTAGTCACTTCAGCTGAATGATCCAAGCGGTGTTTCTTATAGGGTCCTTCTTCCCAGTCACATCAAATAGGAAGAGGTGAACCTCACGGCAAGTCATAACAGGTGAGGCCACCAAAGCATGGGGGAATTGAAACTATCTATGAGGAGAAACTCCAAAATCAAATCCACAGGAAGACAAGGACAAATCACTTATGTATTGTTATCAAGAAAATTGCATGTGCACTTGAATATTTAGATAAATCGGGGTACCAAATGATGACAATCCTAATCCTCAAAATGAAAGGTACTTCTCTAGTTGCTATAGAAGAGTCATAATCTTTCACTAGTAGACCTGGACTGGTGACATGGCTAGACCATGCCTACATGGCATTCTGATAACTGATGCTATTCCTCATTTTCTAAGGGCATGTAAGAATGGAAAGTGTATTATGGGAAGCACAAATTAAGTAAGCTTTGAAATTGTCAAATTGGAAATGAAGTGCAGTAAATTGGCTGATTTAGCAGTGACTGATTATTACATTCAGAGGAAGAAGTTGCATGAAGAAATGGAATAGCAATAATATTCCAAAAGGACTTACTATGTATGTGCTTGGCTATAAAACAAAGAATGACCAGAATTAGGGAAACCCACATTAAAATTGTACATTATTATGTACTATATATTCTTACTAGCACAACAGTGGAAAATTCTAAGGAATTCTCTGAAAACTGAAAGTGGAGCTAATTTCAAATCTTGGAATAAAGTCGGAAAGATGGAGGACATGAAAATTATAGGAAGATTTGGACTGTGTACATACGATAATGGGAGAGAGAATTTTTGGGAAAATATTTGTTCATTAGCTAATATTTTCCAACCATCCAAAATCTAGAATAATACCTGGATATTATAGAACATCAGAATTAAACTGATAGTGTAGAAAAGGAAACAAAAATGGAAAGTTGTAATTCAGCTAGGGCATTTTCAGGTGTACTTTGTGGAATAGGACCATGAATGATTGGTATAAAAAATATGGGTTAAACTGAGAAAATTAAATAGAATAGGTGGGCCAGCAAGATTTATCTGAAGAAACATAGTCAGAATACAAGACTGATATAAAGATCTTATTCAATGCGCCTAACTTTTATGAAATAAAAGACACCTAGGAAGATGTAAGAGATAATATGAAAGCTGAAATGGAAAAAAATCCCAAAACTTCAAAGAGGGAAAGATCCAAGTAGCTTTCAGAATAGCTATCATGATATGAGAACGATCTAGGATGAAAGCCTTGGACAACAAGAACATACAACACTTGAGTGAAGACTTTCAACATCAAGCTAGGAAGGACAATAAAGACATTTCAGTCAAGAATATCATCAAATATAGAAATATAAGAAAAGTAGAATAATGGGAGATGATTTTCAGATCAGTGAAATTGCATAAAAATTATAATCTAAGGCTACTTAAGAGTAATAACAGAAAAGATCAAATAGAAGCAAATGATGTTGAAGTACGTTAACAGCTACTAAATGGCATGCAAAGAGCTAAAATTCTGGATTTTTGCAGCCCAAAATCTGAAAGATCTAATTAAAGAAAGGTAGACATTCTTCACAAAAAGAACTGTAGAATGACAAAATTTTTTGGCAAAGATAAAATAGGAACCCATTTCACAAAAAAAGTGAGGTAGAAGAGGGAATAGATCAACCATTGAACTGGTTAAAGTGGCAAGACTAAGTGGAATTATCTCTCTTTTTAAAATATTAAATAAGATTGCTAGAGATTGGAAGTGGTTCATGGATGTCACAGAACACTTGAATATTCTTTTGAGAAGTCTTTACAATGAACATAATTTACCTTTTTAGTGGCTGCTGATCTCTAGGTCTTGGTATGGGGTTGCAGTGGGATCTTTAGAGGACATTCTATTTCCTGTGGCTGCATCATATTGACCACTGGCCATTTTGTCATTTTTATCTATTTGGCCACTTATCAGACTGTTACAAGGAGCAGCCTATCAAAAACATGTGTCAACCAATTTTAAATCTTTGTTATCCTTGCCATCCAGAGGGTCAATAATTGTAAGGTGTTGGCCTTTTCATTCCTGAACTGGAGGGATATTGGTGAGAGCAATTGGTGGAAGGATATTAATCTGTGACACTACCACTGTTTTTCCCTGAATGAGAAATGATCTTAAAATATCTTTAAAAGGATCTTTAAAAATTCCTGGTATGAGATGGAAGGCATCTCATCCTACTGAGAATGAGATGCCTTCCATCCTACTGAGACCATGATGGGTAAAGGAAGTTACTGAAAGGGGAATTAGATAATCTACACCAGGTAGATGAGGTCTTTACGTTGGAGCCAGCCACTTCTAAGTTATCTGCCTGAACCTCGGGCCCATGTGGCCAAGTTATTGGGCACCATGGTCTATATCCAGCAGGACTACAATCATATTTATAATGTAATGATGGATGAGTATGTAGACTCAGTACTGAGGTTTGCCCAAAGAGCAGAGAGATGTAGCCTTATTTGGAGAACAAACAATTTGGGTTCTGAAGTAATCATGTAGCCATGATGGGAGACCTTCATAAGGGCCAATACCACTGCTTTTGAGCACTTCTTGGAAAGAAATGTGGATTAAAGATTGCACGGCAAGAATAGTGAGCTGATGATGACAGTGTAAAGAGAAGTTGATGAATGCATCAGCTCCTTGAATTCCTCTATGGAGCAAGGGGAAGACCAGGATTGCCCACAGACACTGCATACGGTGGTTCCTGTGTGGAGGCTGTAAGACACTGAACTCTGGTCATCTTGCCTAAGCCATAGTTCAGTTCCTTCTAAAGGACACACTGGCTTCCATACATTCTTTCTTAACTGCTTTAGGCAATTGCTTATTAATGGTTTTTTGGATTTAAGAACTTTCAGAAGGTGAAGTTTCATTACACCAAGTGACTTTCCTTCTATCCTTGATAGACAGCTTTATTCAAATTAAAGGACTTTAAATTTTTTGAATAAACAGCAAAAGAGTAACCAGAATGTTGATTTTAGAAAGTTATAAATGGATTAAGGGGCCAGATGGACTTGAAATAAGATTTTGAAATTAATTACAAGAACACTTTCTGTGGGTTGTTTAAATTTCTACAAAAATGGATATATATGAAGGTTTTGAAACTAACGAAGAAACCTTCCCATTGGAAAATGCTGTTGATTAGGAAAAAAGACACAATTAAATGAAAATTTGAAGGTTGACTAGAGGATAGGGGTTAAGCAGTGGTGAAATCTAAAATTTGTTACTACCGGTTCTATAGGTGTGGCTTGGGGGGGATAATGTGACTGGGTGGGCGTGGCCATTTTTTTTTTACTTTTAAAACCATTTTTTCTACAACCTCTTCGGTGAACAGGTTGTAAAAAAATGCTTTTAAAAGTTTTTTAAAAAGCCTCTGATGATTGTGCGGCTCAGCTGGGCATGGGGGTGGGGAGGGATTTTTGCTACTGGTTCTCCGAAATACCCGCCTCCATCGCTACTGGATCGGGCGATCTGGTCCAAACCAGGAGCATTTCACCCCTGGTGTTAAGATTATAATTAAATGAGAAAATATCCATAACAGCCATGGTGGTGCAGTGGTTAGAATACAGTATTGCAGGCTAATTCTGGTGACTGCCAACTGCCAACAGCTTGGCAGTTTGAGACTCATTGGCTCAAGGTGGACTCAGCCTTCCATCCTTTGGGAAAAATGCACTCAGAAATCACTCTTAAGATTGTCTGTTATTATAAAATAGTTTCAAAAGAAATTATGGAAAAGAAACAGATTTTACTGAATAAAGCAGTGAGTAAAACTGGCTTGAATGTGGATCTGAATATGGATTTAAAAATGCCAGGCTACAAGAATGATATGGAAAACAATGTTATGATGGATTTACAAATGAAACCGGATAATATCTTAATTATATTAATTAAAGTAGACATACCAATAATAATTCAGAAGAGTGACTTGGATAGCTTTCTTATCTTGGATTTACAAAAAAGATGTGTTAAATATGTAAAGAGATTTCTAAGAGGAACCAAAGAGAAAATGGTAAGAAAATCAACTTGTAGGATACTATTTGAAGGAATTAAAGATCAAGATTCTTAAAAGTAAATGGAAGGAATACAAAGTGGGTTTACCTGACCAATGTTACAATATATATATTGTACGGATTGTACCTGAGGCAGTAGATGGTGTACTGTCACATGATTTACCTATATTTGTAAAATATACTCCCTTTTATGTGTATTTTAATTTGGTCTCTGACCGCAATAAATTTACTTACTACATATATATATATATTGTTTCTGGTAGCTTTTAATAGAGTTTTCTTGACTAGGTTTGAATGTTGAGGCTTTAAAGATTTTTATAGACAAGAGATAAGATATGGGAAGAACAGTTTTTTCTTTTATTTTTTTTTAAAGAAAGTGGTGTTATGGTGCTAAAAGTAAAGGAATGTGAAAATGATTTACTTGATTAAAAATGATATATATATGTTGATGTTTTTGGTAACTCTTAATAGACTTGCTGATTAGGATTGAATAATGATGCTCTGTAATTTGTTTATAGATAGCATATGAGATACAAAAAGAGATCTTTTGTTGAAATATCAGAGAAGGTGAGAAGTTACCAAAATTATACCAATCTTGAAGTGGAAAATAGCTTTTTGGTTTATTTTTTCTTTTAGTCTGCATTTTTTCTGTTTTCTTTTTACTTTTCTTATTTTTTCAGTTCAGGTATTCTATTCTATTAGGTAGACTATTCTAAATGGTTCTCCATCCTTGCCAAGTTTCTGGATACCAACAATCTGCATTTTGACCAGAAAGTTATCTGAATGCTGCAAAAGACAGTTGTCTATATCTTCCATATTCAAATCATTTCTCATCTGTAAAAAACAGAACTGGTATGTGCAATCCCACATATGTAAAGGATACAACTACCTGTGATAAACCCATGATAAACCCATACAAGAACCCTTTAGAATAGTCTACCAAAGGCTTTTGGATTCTATGGGACTGTTAGATATTTCTTCATCAATTTGGCAGGCAGGCAATCTCTGGCATGCAATTAGAGGCAACAAGAAAGGCAGTATTCATCCCCTGTACTTACTGAGTCTATGGATTCAACGCTGAGCTTGTCGATTGGAAGGTCAGCAGTTCAGTGGTTCAAATCCCTAGTGCCGGGTAATGGGGTGAGCTCCCGTTACTTGTCCCAGCTTCTGCCAACCTAGCAGTTTGAAAGCACGTAAAAAATGCAAGTAGAAAAATAGGGACTATCTTTGGTGAGAAGGTAACAGTGTTCTGTGCACCTTTGGTGTTTAGTCATGCTGGCCACATGACCATGGACACGTCTTCAGACAGTGCTGGCTCTTCGGCTTTGGAGTGGAGATGAGCACTGCCCCCTTGAGTCGGGAACAACTAGCACCTTTACACCTTCTTAAGGAAATATTTTCAGGGTACGATTCTTGCAGTCTAACCAGCTAACAAGAACAACAGATTACATTTTGTTTATATTTTTATAAAGTTAATGTTTTAACTTTAAGGATCTGATAATAGCTTATTTCTTAATTTAATTTTACCTAACAATATTTAAAGACCACTCCTATCTAGCTAACTCTAAAGAGTATATTCAGTATGAACAATGTATTTGTGAAATACTGAATAATTTAAAGAATAAAAACCACCAATGACAATGATATTTATATTTTTCTAAGGATGTAACTTCTTTAATTTTTAAATTCTGTATTATAGTGGCATATCTGGATGACAATAACTTTTCAGATTAAACAATACGTCATCTTGATTTCTCTGATTGTCCTCTCCACCCTTGATTCTGTAAAGAATGCAAAATGATTAAGCTGTTGCTTTTAACTAATACTAGTTTAAATCCCTTTAATGTACAGTATTTTATTTGATATTTTTCTTGTTCTAACTTCATGTATGAAATGCTTCATTTGCTTCGTAGGTGAGTTAATAGACAACCAGGTCTTTCTGAGGCCTTATCTGTGAAACTACCCAAGCCAGATGTTCCTACTGGTGAATTAAAAAGGTATACTTAGAGTTTAAGGGACATAACCAGGGGGAAAATGATAGAAATTGCTGTTGATGATAGGTTGCCATGGGCTAGAGTCTTTCAGAGTCCTAGTGCCAGGTAAGACTGTTAGCGATTAATCAGTGATAATGCTTGTAAGGTTAATGTCTTCCTCATTTGGCTTATTCAAATATTTCTTCTTCTTTTTCTCCTCCTCCTCCTTTTTTTTTTTGGCATGGAAATGTCAACAGGTGTAAGCAAGTCTATGGAGATGAAAAGTGCCAAGGCTTCATTTCTGGCGGAGGATGGCCTTCATGCACAAGAGACAGCAATTGCAGAGTTCTACAGACTGCCCATCAATCCGCATTGTTGCCTGGCACATATATATCATCCAACATGTGTGTAGGCACTATGCCATCGGAACAGATGGTAAAGACTGGAAGCAGCCAAGCTACTATGTACAGTAGGTGTGCTGAAGTAAAAGTGGGGAAGGTGTGATTTCCATCCAAGAATGCTGGACTCACTCTCTGTGCCTTGGATTTTGAAACCCAGAGTTAAGGGGATGGGCAGCAGCCATTTAGCTGAACTCCCTTCTGGATTTCATTTACCTTCACACAAAAGCCTCTGTTTCAGTTCCAAGGTGCCATTGGCCTCGTCGGTGAATTAGGTGGAGCAGTGGTTAAATGCATCCTTAAATCATCTCTATCTTAGCTGGCTTTCTGCCTGAGAATTTTACAGATGAGCTAAAACACATACTCATCACAGTTCATGCAAAATGTGCAGAGAGCTGAAACAAGTTGTTGCTGCTGCTGCTGCACTCTGCCACCATCTGATTCTTTTTTAGACAAAAACTTTCAAAATAAAAATGGTTATTAGCAAACAGCTCTCCTTTGAGTAACAAAGTAACTGAAAAGATTGGCTGGGTTTGTACCTTTTTTAATAAGGGAAAATGCGCTCCTCTCGCTGAGCTCAGTGGTAACACTGCTGCTCCTAACACAGTATGGCAAATGGGAAAGTGCCCATGATAATATTCGGCTACCAATTTGCATTTCAACTTTCATGCTTTCTTAGATAGGGCTGTGCATACATTTAAATTAAAGTTAAATGGAATTTGGGAAGAGATTTGGCAATGCAAGGGCCTGTTTTAAAAGAAAATCCGCACAATTTTCATGAGCTGCATTTTGATGTCAAGTTTGCAAAGAGCAATTGGCCAAGATAATACTGAACTTCAAATGATTAGCAAAATAGACTTGCATAAACATTATCTGTTCTTAAGGTTTATTTATTTTATTTCTTTATTAAATTTATTGGCTGCCTATCTCACCACAGGGTAACTTTGGGCTTACAATATTAACAATTACCTTGGTTGCATGTTCCCCCTCTTTTTTAAGCTGGTGCCCTGTGAGGTCCACCATTGAACACATTGAGTAGAAAGTATGTATGTATGTATACATTGAAAAATATATATTATTTTCCAATGTATAAAAATATACAAAATAAACAATACCAAAGTCCGTAAGTTAGAAATAGAAAAAAAAAATCTGCTCTTCTTTCTATCAAGTAATTATCATCTGAATCTTTTCTCCAACTTCTTTGTCCCTTTTTAATCCCTTGTATTTTGAAGATTTGATGGTATGTATGAGGGAGATTATGTTGGAGTGAGAGGATTTGCGAGATATGAGTAAATGAGTTGAAGAGGCATAGCAAATAGTACTGGTTGATGGAGTGAAGAGAAGAGAAATAGATCATGGTTGGAAGGACAAAGAAACAACAGATTGATCTTGTAGCATGAAGGCATTTTTATAGTCCATCACTAAACAGCGATGGAGGTGGCAAGACAGGACAAGAGATAAGGCCTACTACTTACTGGATTACTGGGGCTGCTGTGGAGAGGGCACTAATATGTTGGTCACCACTGGACTTTGTATGGCCGAGAAGGTAAGGAGAATGAGGGTAATATGGCTAAAAAAAGAGAAGAGGACCAGAGTAGTTACTGTGCCTCCACTAATTGACATGTCTGTTTGTCTAGTCAAGACTATGTAGTTGTGAGATCTCGGGTGGGGGGTGTTGAGAAGATGAGGAAGAAGATATCCTCAGTGAGTAGCAAAGAAGATATACCAAGAGGAGCAGGCCATTACAGAAGATCTTCAATTTGATGCTGAGACACTCTTAGAACAGTTAGTTATGTGCTCATCATGAGACATTTAGAAAATTGCAGTGTTTTCTATGTGGAGTACCCTTGGAAACAACTTGGAAACTGAAACTGATTCAATATATAGCTGTCCAGCTGCTAATAAGGAGAAATAGGTTTAGTTAGGTGTGTTATTCCAGGAAGACTGCTGAGGGCATCCGCCCTATGTAAAGAGAAGGGGATATTTGGCAAAGACATAATTTTATTTGAATTTTTAAAATCTAATCCTGCATCTATGCTTGCTCCCCATTTTACTTACATAAATAACTCCTTATGTATTCCTTAATTTCAATATTCTTGTATACTAAATTTTTATTCCCGCATTAACTGGACTGAAACATCATAGTATTCTGTTGATATTCTTAACTTTTTTATTTGGTCACAGTTAAGATGTATCTCCTTTCAGCTCATCTGAGATTATGATGCCTCACATACTGATTGAAGTCTTGAAAATGCTTTGGAGAACGTCTTTGGTTCACTTTACCTTATTATATACCTTGAGTCTTCCTTCAGAAGACAAATCTGCCTTGGTTTGTCTTATTGTAGCTTTTCCTTCCTGGCATTAGCTGATTTCATGCACGACAAAATCTTAGCTAATTTTAAGCAGAGGAATCAGGACTTCAAATGGATAGAATTAGAGTTTTCCATTTGCAATATGGCCCAGTAATTACTCCACCCTGGTCCATTCCCTGAAAATTTAAAAACATTTTTCATAACCCATATGGAAAACTTCCTACTTTGTCCTAATGGTTAATTATCAATTAGGATGACAACCAACCATATGTCAGCATGATACAGCATCCATATCAGTGGTGGGTTGTCCCTGGTTTGCACCGGTTCAGGAGACCCACCCGGAAGTCATCAAATATGCTCTGCGCACACGTGAGCGAACTGGTAGTAAAGGTAAGTAAAACCCACCACTGATCCATATACTATCAGTATATGTTCCAATATAACAGTTGAGTCTGTATCTTATGTATTGTTAAAATGTCCACTAGATACTGAATAGAAGACAGAATTAGAAATCTTAATCCTTCCTTTCCTCCTATGAGATCAAACTTTAGCTATTTCCAGAAAGGTTGCAAAATATCTAACAATAGCCATAGCTTGTAAAAGTCCTCTGTTTGCCTCTCTTTCACTAAGGCAAGTCTCTCAGTGTTTCCTGTACAACTGATTTCCTGTACAAATTGATGGTTACTTTATATTTGCTTTATATTTGATATAATGTTGTATTGTTATGTTTTTAAAAATTGGTCCTGGGCTGTAAATAAAACCAATCAACTACTAAGTTATTATTATCATCACAATGACCACAACTCCAGAGGTCTTTCTTAGGGGCAGACTCTAACTATGGAATGTAGCAAGATTCACACGCTTCCTCCATGCTACCTTCTTGTAACACAGTGGAGGCTGTATTCTTGCAAATTTTTGGTGCTAAATGAGACTATAGTCTGCCTTTTGGAAGGGTTTCTCTCTCTCTCTCTCTCTCTCTCTCTCTCT
>JANHZT010007368.1:15631-28099 GCA_032468215.1 Stegonotus admiraltiensis | reverse complement strand
CGAGAAGGTCAAGCAGCTGTACATTCACAGACCTGTGGAGACAACCAGGAGCACCTTCAGAAGTAGCACTGGGAGCAGTTACTACAACCTTGTAGTGTTTTTGGGGTTTTTTTTGCCTCATTCTATTTCTCTGAGAGCGTGAATTTGGTTCAGAGGTTAAGGAGCAGGATAAAGGCTGGGAATCCATGTGATAGATCGTCCTTAGACATGGAAGCAGCTAGGTGATTTTTAATCAGTTACTTTACTTCAGCCTAGACTGAGAAATCAAAAATATCTATCTACCACATAGGAACAGTGCATGTACATGCAAATATATATGCAAACATGCACATATACACACACACGTGTGCATGTGTGTGTGTGCATATGTAGCATGTGATGAGACTTTAATATGGTAACATGAAATCAGAATAAAACATGGAAATAAAGAAAGAAAAGTGAATGGATTTTTGTTTTTTAGTTTAGCAGTAGGAATTTAGCAGTAGTGATAGTATAATGGAACAGCATGATGCAGTACTAGGAACAGGGGAAAATTGTTCAGTGTTTTTTACTTAGCACAGCAATAAAGTCCTCTAATTCATAAAGAAATTCAACTATGTTCTCAACATGTCACTTGATTGCATTGTTAAAAAGATAGAACTGATTTTGTCCACATCGTTCAATTAGAATTCACATTAAAAGGACTGGCACTGGTATAACCACAAACCATATAATAATAGCCTGTCAAACCTGTAAATATTGTAATTTAATTATCAAAATCATCCTATGCAAAGAAAATCAGTCAAATTTTTTAATATTATTTTCATCCTGTGTGTTGGCCTTTATGATTGTTGTATTTTATTTTTCCCTTGGGGGAAAACACAGATATGCAGGGGGTTGCCAATAGTCTGGAATTTAACATTTTCACTATTCTGTATTAAATTATTTGCCAGTAAGAAAATAAATTAAAGGCATAGAACCACAAAAGAAATTAGAATAAAATAGCACAAAATAAAGGAACCCAACCCAACTCATTTATACATTTGTTTTTGTTTCAATGTTATGATTTATGGCATTTATTGTCTATGGGCAAGGGAAAGTAAAGCAAAAAAGAATATAAAACTGAATTTATTCCATATTCTGTTTTCTTTTCTTTACAAAGATACAAAAATATGGTTCAATGGAAAATATGTAAAAAATTGTGAGACTAACATAGACAGTATTTATAGAAGGCTATTTTTATGAAATCTCTGTGTTGCATTTTTTCTATTGTTTGATAATTAACAATTGCAGCTTGCATTAGAAAAAAGAAAAGTAAACAACAAATTAAACACACTTGAGTCACATATTAAAAATAGCTAGGGAAAATATGCCTTTATTTACTGCATAAATATTTAATTAGTCATTATTTTTTACAATTTACCAAATTCATTAACTGCTGAAAAATAATAAACATCCTTACACCTGTGCAATTCAATAGTTTTTCATAATGAGATAAAGATCAATATAAATGAGAGAAATTGAAGAATCCAATTTCTTCACATACTTAAGCTTGTTTGATAGCAGGGATCGAATTGAACCATAACTTTTGGACTAGAATTAAAAAAAGATAGCCTTTTCTAGGTATGTTATACTAGTCCAGGGAATTATGAAATTAGAAGATCCGATCTGTGATACCACCTAATCACTCCATTATGGTTTGCATGCTTACTACATAGTGCCACAAATATTATGAACAAATTAATTTTCAAATATGACAATTCAAAGTTATTGGAATGATTCATTGAAATCAGTCATTACAATGTGGATCAAAAACAATCCATAGTAATTCCTGCAATAAATTAGAGGCCATCATTACCTTACCTCTCCATAAAAATATTGAAAAAGATAATAAAAACCTGAATGCTTTATCCTTCAAGTATTTACTCTGTTTGAAAAAGATAGGGAACACTTTCTGAGTTTGTAAATTCTCTTTTATCTTTTAGATAGCTTTAAGTACTGGAAGTGCTTATATTTATAATTTGCTTTATATTTCTTGCTCAAAATGTATCACACACACTCGGATAAAAGTCTCTTAGAAAAAAAAGTAAAAAAAAATCTATTTCTCTCTCTTTCCCCCTCTGTACTCACAGCACATATTTATCAATATGTGGATATGGAATCTGTCCGAGTTTGTTGCAAAAAGCAAATACAGAAGCACACACAGATAACTGATTCAGAAGGATTTATTAACTTCTCTTTATATACATAATAAGAGATGAAGTAAATTTTAAAATACCAATAGCAGAGTTCTTTCAATGTGGTAACAAGTAAAGAGATCAGTTACAAGCAAAACACACAAGCTGCAGTACAGCAGAGATGCAAGTCCAAACTGGTTTCAGTTTTGTTTCTCTGCACAGACTCAGAAGCTGCAGACTAAGACATGCCCTGGCTCCAGTCTGTCTCAGCTCCCATTGGCTGACTTAGCTGCTATTCATTGCCTGATCTTGTTACCATGTCTCTGCCAGTTCATGAATAATCTGACAGAATCATTAGCTCTTAGAATTTGAGTATAAAATATATTTGTTAAAGAAAGATGTGATATTTACTGAAAGCCTGTGTTCTAACTGTGTTTTGCCATTAAAAGAAGAGGATCAGGATACAAAGTCATACAAAGCCAAAACAAAGTCAGGCTTGCAAAGTGCAAAATAATTCTTAAAGTCTTCCCTCCTTACTGCTTCTTGCCTGGAGAAAATATATGAAATAGTTGGGATAGACCTCTCTGTTAAAGGTCTGTGTCCCCATATCTAACTCACCCCAATATATAGGAAGCTGAATACAACCCTTACTCCCTACTGTTGCTATGAGCTCTTAGGTAATTTATTTTCTGCTCTATGTTCTGCATTCTTTTGCTTTAGTGTTCAGCTGAGATGTAGCTGAAATACATAAGTCACACCTGCAATTTGACAACCTTCTGCCAAATATCATTTCAATGTGACATCAGACGCATGGGAAAGCCAAAAGCATCTTACTGAACACACAAATTCTCCGGCTTTAACTGGCATAAGAGCAGGGGTGAAATCTATTAACCTTTCCTACTGGTTCGGAAGTGCACGTACCACACATGTGCGCTTGCTCCCCTTGTGTGCATGCATCACATGCACGTGTGGGACCTCTGCGCATGCTCAAACCCTTCTGTGCATGCGCAAGGGTTAAAAACAGGTTACTTCCTGATTAAACCAGGAAGTAATGATGACCGGGTAGGTGGGTGGAGCCTCGTGCTTCCATTGCTACCGGTTCTCCAAACCACCCCCCATCACTGTTACGGGTTCAGCTGAACCAGTCCGAACCGGTAGCATTTCACCCCTGCATAAGAGGCATAAATTAAACATGGCACTACTGGTTATCACTGCTCACAAGTGAGTTGTATTACATTTAATAATGACTGAATGGGACCTCAGAGAGCTTATCTCTTATTAACTTAAAAATGGCTTTTAAGAGTCCAAGCAAGCCTATTCAATTATATTTAAAACTAGTAAAAATTGCCATCCAAGCAGCAAACAATAGCTTTCTCTATAAATTATCTCAGTCATGTCAATTTAAAGATTAAATCCACAAGGTCAGAATGGATTGTATACGTCCGTGATGGCAAACCTATGGCATGCATGCCACAGGTGGCATGTGGAGCCGTATCGGTGGGCACGTAAGTGTTGCCCTAGCTCACCTCAGGCACGCATGCCCATGCCAGCCAACAGATTTTTGGGCCTTCTGGGGCCACCAGAAGTTGGGAATCGGGCTGTTTCTGGCCTCCAGAGGGCCTCCGGAGTGTGTGGAAGGCCATTTTTGCCTTCCCCAGGCTCCTAGAAAGACTCTGGAGTGTGAGGACAGTGAAAAATGGGCCTACCAGGGTCACCATGCCATCACATGCCAAAAGCAGGGGGGAGTGCAGGGGGTTCACACATGCATGCACGGGGGGCAGGGCGCATTGAATTATGGGTGTGGACATGCGCACATGCAACCCACACACGACCCCACTTTTGGCACATGATGGCAAAAAGGTTAGCCATCACTGGTACACTTAATAGGCCTTCATGCCTCGAAATCACTGTCTTCCATGCAATATCAGTGGAGGGTTTCTGATCATATGTATGAGGAGCTTCACAATGCAGTTGTCTGTCTTTTACACATTATATGATTCAACTTGTGGAGGAAGCTGCTCCCTATTGCTCATATGGTCACTTGTTTTTAGTTTAAACAAAGCCTAAATAGAATTACAGTCTTCCCTAATTTAGCTTTCTTCTTGATTTTTGTCACTTTTTCATTCCTCAATACATATGCCAAAAATTTCCTTGGCTTATTTGCACATCCAATTTTTTTTTGTTTCAAGTAATTCATGTTTACTACCATTTCTATTGCTATTAAAATGAGTAATTGCATTGATGTTAAATAATTTTCTTTTCTCTTGATTTCTTGAATTCTTCTTATATTTTTATCTCATCTCATTATCTCATAAAATTGCTTGAATTTTCTCTTATTTTTTGAGTTTGCTATTATATTGCATAAAATGTCTCATCATAAAAGCTTTTACATGCATCTCAAACCATTGGGGGCCTAAATATGTTTAATTCTTTTAAATTTCTCTTAACTTTTGTATTTCTTGTTATTTTATTTTGGGCTGTGCACCGCCCTGAGTCCTTCGGGAGAAGGGTGGTATATAAATAAAATTATTATTATTATTATTATTATTATTATTATTATTATTATTATTATTATTATTATCTTTATGTCTGTCAAAAAAATTCTTTCAATCTATTTTGCAGCCTCCCATACTGTTTCTTTCTGTAATAATGTTTCATTAAACTTTAATCTGAAGGAGCTAGATTTTCTTTTGAATGCTAAAGTCACTGGGTTTTGTTCTTAAAAAGTCTTTGGCGGTATCTTGATGTTATGTACGCTAGTAGTCAAATTCTTGGATATTCAAAATACATCAATTCTTGAGAAACATCTAGGTTCGTGATGGTGACCCTATGGGACGCATGCCACAGGTGGTACGCAGACCCCTCTCTGTGGGCATGCGAGCCGTTGCCCCAGGTCAGCTCCACTGCACCTCCCACCGGCCAGCTGGTGTTCGGGTCTCTGCCATGCATATGCAGGGCGCATGCGGGAGACTTGTGTGCATGCATGGGGTGCATGCGGGGGGGGTCATGCGTGCGTGCATGGGGGCAGGACACATGGGGGTCACACACGCATTTCATTATGGGTGTGCAACTGTGCTTTCAGCACTCAGTGCGGAAAAGGTTAGCCATCACTGATCTAGGTCTTTCTGAAAAAACATTTTTTTACATGACCATTTTTATACTTCCATGCATCTAGATTGACCATATTAAAAAAAAACTTTCTATCTTACCATGTGTTGTTTTAATTTCTTTCCCAAAAGTCTCTTTTTGTGTACAAACTACCCCAATCTAGTTTTCTATTAAACACCAATATTCATATGGTAAGTCCATTAATTTATCCAAAAGACTTTCTAAACTATTTACTTTTTCCCTGTTTGGAGCATAAATTGCCATTATTATCAAAGTTGGTCCCATGGAGACTAGATTCAACCCATACATAGCTCCCATAATCAACAGTCAATATCAGTTCTGGTTTTAATTGGTGATTTAGATACAAAAATCCTTATTTCTTTTTGATTCCTGAAGTACATTTTTTTGTGATCAAACATTCCATATTTTTTCATTTCATTTTTTAAAATACTGAAATATTTTTAGCAGCATTTGCTTAATTTATACTCACATCAGGCATTTAATATTCATATTTATACCAAAAGTCTTGAAAAGTCAGTACCTGTAGACCTATCAAGTTTCTTGTCATGTCTGCTGCGTAGGACCATTATTGTTTCCATTTGCATTTCTTACAATTCATCTCTATATTTTCCTAGAAACGTAAATATAAAAATGTGTGTGTGTGTGTGTGTGTCTGTCTGTCTGTCTGTCTGTCTATCTGTCTCTTCTGTCTATCTATCTATCTATCTATCTATCTATCTATCTATCTATCTATCTATCTATCATTAGAAAAGCAGACTGAAAAAAAAATGTTCTCCCTCTGGAAAAAGGAGACCAATGTATGGATCATCTAAATAACAAGGAGCTCGTGACACAAAAAGACCAAACAATTTATTGGACTATAAATCAGAGATGCAGTCACCTAATTGATTGAAGGACAAGAATATTTGAAAGAAGGGAAACAAAATATTTATTTTAATGTTCTATATTAAAATATATTACAAATCAGTGAAAAAAGTACTGTCTTCCTTTGCACAATATTCTGATTAGGATTTTTTTGAGTACTGTATGTGATGAATTTGAGTAATATATATGGTATGAAGAAAAGGGTTTTATCCTAAATAGATTAGGTTTGGAAGCTTTTCAAGAGAATGCCACCATAAGCTCTGCAAAGAGCTTATGCTGCAAAGATGAAATTATCTAAGACAAATAACAAACAATTGCCACAAATGTCTCATTGTGACTCAGGGTCAAGAGTTCCAAGACCATCTTTGCTTTCTGAATTGCCAAATAGAAATATATTACCATATATTTTGGTGTATAAGACGCACCGGAGTATAAGACGCACCTTAATTTGGGGAGAAGAAAACAAGGAAAAAAGTATTTTACCTCTGCCTACCAGCACTTAAGGTGGCGCGCCCTCCTCCTCCTCCTGCAAGTGAGAGGTGTAGGGACTACTCACTTTCCCCCAAAGAGACCCCTCACATGCTCTTGGGGGAGGGACAGAGCACAGCCTGAGGAACAAACCTCTTTGCGATGGTCGGGGGGGGAATCTGCCCAGCAGCTTCGAGAAACAAGGCGGGTGCCACGATTTGTGGCTGGTCACCCCTCTGACTGCACTGGCTGCACTGACTTCACCCCTCTGGCCGCACTGACTTCACTCCCCAGCAATGTGAGGAGCCACCACCGCTGCTGCCTAAGCCCTCTCTGCGCCCAGGAGCCAAGCCAAGCTGAATGGGAGCCCCTAAAGGGAAACATTCCTCCTTTCCAGCCATTGCTGACCGGATTCCCCAATGCAATTCTCAAGAGTCGCGCTTCAGGTGGCAGCCAGTTCCCCTGCAATGTGCAGCAGGGAACTGGGAAGTGCTTTGGATTCAGGGAGGAGATTGTAGCGCTGCCGCCTGAAAGTATTTTTCTGCACATTGCAGAGCCACACACCCCCGTCCTCCTCCTCAGCAGACTCAACTTTTCTTTCCTCCTGGCCAGATCTGCCACCTGAAACACGGTACACTTTTTTTTGTCTCTGCACAGCTCATGTTTGGAATCGGGAAGGGGATCACGGGTATGCCGCCCGAAAACACTTTCCTTTGGAATCCTGATGCCAAGGTACCCGCCTTGTTTCCTGAAGCTGCTGGGCAGATTCCCCCCCCCCGACCATCCCGAAAAGGCTGTGCTGGGTCAGGCTGTGCCCCGACCCAGATCCCTGCCACCTGGAACTGGCTGAAAATGGCCAAAGGGTGGGCGGGGCTACATACGGCATATAAGACGCACCCAGATTTTCACCCCCTTTTGGGGGGGTAAAAAGGTGCATCTTATACACCGAAAAATATGGTATTTCTATGCTTTTGGGGGAAAAATAAGCATAAAATAAAACTTTTAAATAGATCTTTGCTACTTTTGCTAGTTTGATTTTTATATCAGTTTTGATTTTAATATATTTGATGTTCTTGCTGAGAGAATTCAGCAACCAAAAATATAACAAGCAAATTAAATCTATTTGTAAATACTTCCCCCCCCCCCTTAAATTTGGGTCGCATGTTGATTTCACTGCTTCAGATTTCAAAACTAAATAAAATCCAAAGAAACCTGGAATGACTTAAATTTAATTGATTATTCACATGCTACTTCTGCCTGCAGCTGTTTCTTCTTACCTGAACTGATAGATTAGCAGAATCATGTTCCTGCCGATTCGGGTGATGAAGGAAGGCCAAAAGAAAAAGGTTATATGGATATTAAGGCTGCATAAATCTTTCAGTTTGACAAGCCTTTGAACAAATCATTCCCCTGAAACTAATTCAGGAACTGAATGCAAGAACCATCTTCCTGAAACAAATTAAGTTCCATGGATACAAGCACCAAAAGTTTATGGAGCACTTCATGGATTCAGTAGTTTCTCTGATGCTTCTGGTATAGAGAATCTATAGTGTTGCTACTTGATTTTCACATATGGTGAATAGTGGGGAAGGTTAGATACTGACAACTGATTAGGGAGTATTGCCACCTCCTTAAACTCCACCTGAATATCATTTTGGCAATTATTCTTGTATGGTTTTGGCTTGCCTTGTACCTTTTTTCTCTTACCTGGCATTTTGTGAAAATGGTGAAGCAGGAACCAACAAGCTCAGATAAGAGGGAGCTATTATGTAAGCAGAGGGGCATTCCAATCTCAAGGTGGGCAGAGAAGCCCATTAACCTGAAAAGGCAAGAGCAAAAGGTTTAAGATTTAAAACTAGACTGATGTATCTGAAGGACTTGACTTCTATGTTCTGTAGCAAGTCAATCTTCTATATGAAAGAACGTTTTTCTTGTATGCGGTACAGCATGTTATTTAAGAGTCTTGAAGTGTCTGCTGTTAACTAGTTCCTGAGATTCAGTTTATGGAAGATTAGAGATTTATAGCTATGCCTGACCTGAACCTGACACAGCTACTTGCTTTTCAGCTAATTCTGTTTTGACAGGGATTGTGTGCTTCACACACAAATTGCACAGAAGTGTTTGGAGTATTTGTACAAGAGCAGAAATAGTGCAGAGAAATATCATAATTATGGTGCATAACAGGACATTTATTATCACTTTTTCTCAGATACTTGGTCTACTTGAAGTGGAACATATAGTCTTTACTTGTCCCTCACCACATTCTGGTGGGAGTAGAGTGGAAATGATTATGCCTCTCTCTGAAGACCCCAGAACATTTCATGATCCTGGACTGAGGCATAGGTAGGTTCTGCTTCATGAAAAAAAAAAGTGACTGTAGGTCATAGGTAGATGAGGTAACCAGAACCATACATTGCATAGGACAACTGGCTATCTAGGCAATCAGATTTGATTTTATGATCATGGATAAGAGATCCAGTATGAAAGGGACACCCATCAGACACTATTTCTTGGCATCAATTGCATTACTCACAAATGATTATGTAGAGTGGTCTTGTTCTAAATGAAGCAAGTAGTAACATCATCCCAGCTGGAAATGAAGTTGTCATGAAGATGTCTCTTGAGCCATCAGTTCATTTCTGCTATATGTACAGGTGTGCATGCACGTGTACAGATAAACACACATATACACTAATAGGAAGATATTTTTAAGCTTTAAAAGGTTTAATCAGTTGTTCGGGTGCCTCAGAAGCTGAAAATGCAGCTGGTCCAAATTGTTGTTAACAAACATTGTGGCTGTAAATATTTCCACTGAGTTATATCTGATAGATGATGAAAATGAATTTTGAACATATGTTATGGTGAGAGACAAATATCATCTATTAATTGTCCAAAAGTCAATATCCCGCTTCCATCCAATTTTTTCATATCACCATCTTTTTCTCAATTTTTAATGTTGGATTTTTTCCATAAAGTCAATTTCGCTTGGGAAAAGATTGGATCTGTTTTTATTAAACAGTCTATTCCATAGTTTTTTAACTGATATAATTACTTCCAAATACAGTTATATTATATTTAGATCCTAATACACCATTCAGTCAAAGGTGTTATATAGATCTATATATAGTTGCCTAAAGGATCCAAGTTGAAAAATTAATACAAATTGTTGACTTCCAGTATATAATACTTAAGAATAGATAAGCTTGATAATATAGATCCAGATTCAAAAAACCAAATCCTCATTAATTAGTAATTACATTTTCTAGAATATTCTCAGACTTGAAGAACCCTATAAAATTTTTCTAAACAAAATTTAAATTTATTTTCAGAATATAATATTACATTCTAAAATATTAATCTGGGAATAATATTCACTTTGAGAGAATTCAAATTTCCCAAAAAGTGAAATTAAATTACTTCCATCTAAAGAAACCTCTTTATATATTTTATGTATATTACGTTATTAATTGTGTTATATTTTTTGATATGCACATACCAAATATTTAATGGATTATTATAAAAGAATGAGTTATATTTGTGTTTTTTGTGGCTTTTGATTATGGTCTTGTTAAATTTACAAATAATTTATATGTAAATCACAAGGAAACATTTGTTAGGTCACAGATTTTACATACATGTCTATATGAATATGATATAAATATATACACACATATATTACAAAAATGTTTCTTATTTTTTCAGAATGAAATATGAGCTTCTTCCTAAGCTTTGTTGGACAGAAATCTATTATAAGTCTATTTTCTAGACAAATGTTTCATTAAAAAGCTAACATAAAAAGACATGGGGCTATCATCTTCATATAATATATTATATGTGATAATAATATCATATCATATATCATATCATATTTTATTGGGTGACTGAATACTATTAATTTCTCCCATGTATTTTATTTGAGCTGAATTAAAAGCCAGCTAATGCACAACCTTTCATAGTTCATTGATATCTTATCTCTGTCTCATCTGCATTTTACCAGAATTCATTGACTGCTAGATCACCTTTTCTTCTGTTCCACATAAGTTCTCAGAGGCATACTTCAAGGGACATTATTTTCCTTTCCCTGTTGCTATATGTACTATATGTGTACATGATACTTCATATTTATATTCATCTCTCTCTCTCTTTCCCTCCCCTCCGCATACAGACACACACAGAGAGAGAGACATACAGACACACACAGACAAGGTGTGTGTGTGTATTTTATAGATAGATAGATAGATAGATAGATAGATAGATAGATAGATATTTGTTTTTGTAGATTTTCAGAGGTAGAGGTATGCAAGTTTTGGTGTATTTGGGTCTTTTCCCGTATAAGATTGAGAGTATCTTGGCGACATTTTGACAAGGTCTCACTCGTCATCTTCAGGCTGGTGCCTTCGGCTTCATGCCTGTGTGAGCAAAGCGTGATTGGAGCTGCCGTCTCTCTATAAATACTGATGGGGAGGTGTGAGTGCTGGCTTTGTTGCTACCAACCCGCTCACAGCAACAAAGCCAGCACCCCACACTCTCCACCAGTATTTATAGAGAGATGGCAGCTCCGATCACGCTTTGCTCACACAGGCATGAAGCCGAAGGCACCAGCCTGAAGATGACAAGTGGGACCTCATTGAAACATCGCCAAGATACTCTCAATCTTACACGGGAAAAGACCCAAATACACCAAAACTTGCATATATATATATATATATATACCTGTATACATATATACATATATACATATATACATACATACATACATACATATAAAATATACAAAGATAGAAAGAGATGGTTCATTAAAATACAGCAGAAAGACTTCAAATCAATAAATGAGACATGACTTTAAGGCCATTAGTATATCAAAATAGCAAGCAAAAATAAATACATGGCCTCTTTTAGCTTACAGTTTGGACCATCTCCCTGCATATTTTAGTAAGTCATGCAAATTGTGAGCTATTAATCTATAATAATAGCCCATTAATCTCTTCTCTCTCCTCTCCTCTCCTCTCCTCTCCTCTCCTCTCCTCTCCTCTCCCCTTCCCTTCCCTTATTTCTCCTAAAATCACACAGATGGAATAAATTTCAAAATTATTAAATGAAGTTTATACAAGCTGAACCTAGTCTACAAATCCATTATAATATTTTGATAACTCTGTCTCTCTAGCAAACATATACATGAACATAATAAACCATGTGGGAGCTGGAGTTTGTTGAGTCTATGACATTTATGTTGCTGCTCAACCAAATGGAACCAAAGGGCATGGATATATTCTAAAAATCAAAGACTGTTACCAAAGATCTTGAAAAATGTTGCAGGTTCTTAGATTAGTTCTTTACAGCATTCTCTGAGTGGTTTACGAATTTCAGCATATTGTCTCCAAGAATCTGGGTTCTCATTTTTCCAACCTCAGAAAGATGGTAGACTGAGTCAACCTTGAGCACATCAGAATAAAACTCCTGGTTGTGGGCCGAGTTAGCCTGCAATACTGCATTCCAACCACTGCACCATCACAGCTCCTAATGATAGAGTTTAAATCTGCAAGTATATATATTAGGTCTCTGGCTTTCAAGTACACACAATAACCACCAATATTTCTAAAGTATATCTTATCCAAAAAAAATACCATCCCATTTTTCATGTATGTATTTTTAACATAAATGTTCATCTGTTATTAAAAAATCAAATAGAGCAGTTAAACCATCATAATACTAAAGTAAAAAAAAACCTGCTAGAAGCTAAAATATTCCAATTACCGTATTTTTTGGTGTATAAGATAATAATAATAATAATAATAATAATAATTTTATTTGTATACCGCCCTTCTCCCGAAGGACCCAGGGCAGTGAACAG
>JANHZT010007368.1:4042-15346 GCA_032468215.1 Stegonotus admiraltiensis | reverse complement strand
AGAAGCATTAACAATTCCCTGGAGCCAGCCTCGTGTAACCTCCCGGGAGGCCAGTACCAACCAGGAGGGACACGGGTTGCACTCCCCCCCCCAAAAAAAAGTGGGTGGAAATGTCTGTGCATTTTATACAGTGAATGTTGCCAAAGCCCCACCCACCCGCTGGCCCCCATCCTTCAGCCTCTGCCTCCCAGCAATTTACCTCCTTGCAGCAAACAGCAAACAGCCTGGTCACTTCAGCACAGCCTGATTTAGCACAAGCAGCTGATTGGCGGTTGGATAGGCCTCCCAGTATACTGCCTATCAGCTGTTCCAGGCTGCAGGGATCGCCACTGCCCATCGCCGCCATCGCCACCCATCGCTTCTGCCACCGCACCACCTATCACCGCCTCCGCATACCCCATTTTTGGCCTCCGCACATCCTATTTTTGGCCCATTCCAGGCCGCAGGGATAGGTGGTGGCAATCCCCACAGCTTGGAACAGCTGATAGGCAGTATTCTGGGAGGCCGATCCAACCACCAATTAGCTGCTTGTGCTAAATCAGGCTATACTGAAGCTGACCAGGCTGTTTGCTGCAAGGAGGTAAATTGCTGGGCGACAGAGGCAGATTTTTTCCCCCTTGTTTTCTTTCCCAAAAGCTACGTACATCCTATACTTCAGACCATCTTGTAGTTTGAAAAATATGGTAGTCCTTTTTTTTAAGGAACAGTTTTGATCACTCTTTTAGGACCTAATGGATTGTGAATAATGAAAGGAATAAGATCACAAATCTGAATTAAACTAAAAAAATATACTTCACTGAAAAAGTCTACTCAGAAATATGAAATAAAATACCCTATATTCTGAATACAATATGTATTCATTTATTCTGTATAGTGATGTTGAAGTAATGTTCTTGTTCGCATAAAGTTACACCTGTAAGTTATTGTATTAAGTTAATGGGTATAAGGTTAAACGAAGTTAAATTCATTTTCAGTTATTAAAATGGTAAATCTTTCCTAATAAAAATGGGTCTCTTCATCCTGTTATATCATACCTAAAATATCCAGAGACATGGCTTATTTGCCTCCTCACTAATATCATTAAATCATACTGTTTAGATAAGAAGTGATTTAGAGTGCAATTTCACTACTGTTGTTCTTTGCAATATCCATTCTTTTTTGAACTTGCTCAGAAGAGGCGACTGATGAATCATCTCTGTGGGAAGCATTTCAAGCATTCATAAAATAGACAACTATTTTGTTGCCTGTTTTGTTACTTATTTGTAATAATCTGTGCTGGTATTCAGGTGGCAAATATTTATATATTCCTGATCCAAATAGTCTTCCTAAGTTTTTTATAATGTTCATTAGAATAATAGCTATATAAGATATTCCCCACTGGAATTGTACTACTATTCCATGAAAGTCCATTCCTACAATGTGATTTGCATACAATTTTTCCCAAAAGCAAATGAATAGTTTATAATTGGATCAAAAGAAATGTTGTCTTTCAGATTCTTTATAAGTTACTCAAGTATAAAGTATAAATCACAGCTGTGCTATGATTCAACATATTTGAGTAGCTGCAAAAATATCACTAAACAGTAGATGGAAGAAAGGATTACTATTCTCTCTAATTCTTGACTGCAATCTAGTATCCATATGGAATTTTGCAATTAAGATATGGTGGTTAATATCTGATGGCTGTGATCATTCTAAGGTTCTCCAAAATCCCATTGTAAACAAAATAGATGAGTTGGAGAATTTACATCCAATATTTCCATGCTTTAATCTTGCTAGTTAGGAATTCTGGAAATTTCAGCCCCAAGCACTTTACTATTCCATTCAGAGGTGGGTTTCAGCAGGTTCTGACCAGTTCTGGAGAACCAGTAGTGGAAATTTTGAGTAGTTCAGAGAACCGGTAAATACCACGTCTGACTGGCCCTGCCCGCATCTCTTCTCTGCCTCCCAAGTCCCAGCTGATCGGGAGGAAATAGGGATTTTACAGTATGCTACTCCTGCCACGCCCACTGTGCCATGCCCACAGAACCGGTAGTAAAAAAATTTGAAACCCATCACTGATTCCATGGAACAAACATCTTGTAAAGACAAGGTAAAGAAACAGATCATAGTAAAGAGGTAGCATAATAATTTCAGAAATAAAAGAGAAGAACCATTATCAGGAATTTGTCAAATGCCAGCAACAAAAAATTACAAAAAGTAGGATAAAATACCACCTATGGGGGGGTGGGAGTGCATACATTTACACCTCTTAGTTAAATTGTCTTTAACTATTGTGTCATTAATAACATCTGAACAATTGAAAGTATTGCAATATGTAAAGATGTGTAATAAAAATAATTCAAGAAATCTTGGTTTCAAAAAACATTTTCCTTGAATAAATGCACTGTGTATACATACATACATACATACATACATACATACATACATACATACATATATATATATATATATATATAATTATTATTATTGGAACAATTCTACAATTGTCAGTTGAACAATATTGTCAGTGAACTCTTCTGCTCTATTTCATCTAAGTTTATATCTTGATTCAAATATTTGAGAACTGTGTGTTACAGTTAGAGATAAAGAATTTCTAAAGAAAATGGCAACTACATATTTACTTGACAAATATTCAGTACTTGAAACTGAAAAGATATTTTAAAAATTTTTCCCCTGACAAATGGGAACAGCTGTGAAAGAAATTTGGTAAAGAGAATACAGCCAACATTGGACTTGGGCTATAAAAGTTTTAAAAGAAAACATCTTGGAAGTAAAGAACAAGGTGTTTAAAGTGAGGCAACATAACACAGAGATTATGAAATTTTAGTGCATGTCAATTTTTTCAACTTCCAATTTCCAAATATTAGGGGCGCTTAAAAGTTGTGGGCATTGGGGATTGTAAAGATATTTTAATATAGTTTAGATGTGCTTGGTGAGTAACTACATAAATAGCATAACTTTTTAACATTTTTTTTTTCATTTTGTGCTTTCACTCTGGGTATTCATACACACACACACACGTCCCTTCAGAGGAATCAATGTGATTTGGAAGAAGGATCAGACTTTTTCCTGAATTGTGTCATGCAGCATGTATAAGAGTTGAAGTAACAATCTATGAACAGAAGAAGCCCTGCTCTTACTGGAAAGAAAATTCTGTAATACCTATTGGAATGAAAACATTGAAATTAATTTGTAGTCTGCAGTAGATTGTATTACTGCAGGAAGTTTAAAGCAGAAGTGGTCAATATTTGAAGTAACAGGAACCACAACTCAGACTTTATGAGTATGATTTCATCTGCAGGGAAAGAGCCAAATTTTCAAGTGGAATAGGAGTCTCTGAGAGAGAAATCTGCTTTAATTTCTCCTTTGTTTCCCATAGATGCCTCTGGATGCTTTTGATTATGAAATGGGAGGTATATTTCCTCAAGCAAATAACAATATGACACTGGAGACTGTGCATTTGGATTAATACTCAACATTTGAGAAATAAGTACTTCATTTGTATCTGGACTTTAGAAAATCTGTGGATATATTTGTGGAATCGGTTTTTCTTATTACAGAGCATTTACCATTAGCGGAAGAAGCAGGATTTCAGATAGTCAGAGAAATTACTTTTGTAATGGAATATAGGTCAGGGATTCAAAATGTGATCATTGACTGTCTTGATTGCTTTGCTCTGATAGCATCTGACATGCAAGGCCAGCTCTAACATTTTGATGGCCTAGGTAAAGTCATATTCTCATATGCCCTATGGTTTGGCTCAGCTTCCGATTTTGTTCAGAGTTTCAAAAGGGTATCTTCTTTTTCATTTTTTTTCTTCAAGTCTTTTAGCTTCACACTTATGATTTTCAATCCAGGCAATTATTTTTCTTAGACAATGTCACGTTATTTATATTGTAAAATTATATTTAACTCTCAAGAAAGGGTGTTGGCTTACAGAGTAAACCGGTACTGCTTTTTTATTTTTTTATTGCATTTTTCAGATTTGTTTTTTTTTCAATTTTGATGCAACTTAAAATTTGACCTCATAGGCTAACGCCTTGCAAACATGGGATAGGGACCTGAAGATAACACATTATTAACAATACACTGACTTCAGTGTCATAAGTACAATTTTGAGTGCAAGTTTGGAATTTCCAGTTCATGGAAAATACAATTATGTTTAAGAGGTATATGACTTAACTGAAAGTTACTGAAGATGGATTAAGATGAAGACACTGACTGGTTAAACATTATATACATCAGACATTATATGAGGGAGATGGACAGTCTAGAAACATGAAATAAAAGAAATACATCTTAAATTGCCTATTAAATTCTGCAATTTTGCTTTTTATAAGTTAGATGCAAGACATCAATATTAAAGCATTAGGATTAAAAGAAGGTAGGCCTCATACTAGCAGTGACATTATCATGAGGTAATGTCATGATATTGTTTTGTCTGCTTTCAGGTCTTTGACTATAATGAATTATTGTGGTGGTGGTGATTGGTACCAGGTTTTGGCACCATTAAAAATAGTCTACATTTATAACTTTGGGATAGGATACTTAGAAAGGTAATCTGACAATCAAACAAAAAGTAGAAAAAATTCATTGACTAAATTATCTTGGACCAGTCACTCTCTCTCAGCCCATCCCTGTTCACAAAGTTGTTGTTGTAAAGAAAATACAAGGATGAAAAAATATTAGGTATGTTCACAGCCTTGAGTTACTATTAAAATTAACTACAATGGGATTAAAAAAATTAAAATAAAGATGATTATTAACAATGGGTTCAAATGCTAATAGTTGTAAAATAATGCATCACATATCAGTTGCAGGATAAAACAACAATAAGAATGGCATTCCATTAAAGTTTAAGCTTACTGGGAAAAAGTAGAATTTCATTTAATTGGAGAGTTGATGCTCCTCCATTTGATTGCATTCATTATTACAGTAGATGTATAGTGGTGTTCACATCTAAAAATACCTTTAATATTATTCCTAATGTTTTAGTAGAAACAAATTCTTTAAGAGTTGGTTTCTCATAATGTAGCACTTTCCACATCATATGAATTTGAAACTTTTTTTTTTGTAAATGGAATCTCATATTCAAAAAGCTATTTGAGTATTATCTTCAACGCAACAGGGAAATCTTTCTTTACACTCTTATTAAAAGTCTTAATAGTGAAGCTAGAACAGAAATCTTAGACAACTTTCATTACTAATTCTTGTAAGAATATGGAGGTACATGAATAGAAGTATACTATTAGATTGGAGGAAATTTTTGATTGAAGTTGAGGAAAATACAAAGATAAAATAAAAAGATTTAAAGCAAAGAGACTGGCATACTGGTACGGTACTTCAGACCAAAGATTTGAACTTGACTCATTGGTCTGTGTTCAAACTTGTGGAAGAAACAAAATAGATTCACCCTTTCTGACTGAAGGCAGAAGGTTTTATAGTTATGAAAATTCTAGTATAGAATACATGTTATCTAAAGGAATTTTTCCTAAATTAATTATGAATGACATTACAAACATCCAAAAATGGTCAGAAACTGGAAATTTATATTTAAATTTGTAAATGAAAAATAATTTAAGTAATCAATGAAGACAGAAGCAAAATAACATTTTAAATGGATTAAAAACAAACTAAGAATTATGAATAAATGCATGTGTTTGTATACATACATATGTATGTAATGTATGTATGTATGTATGCAGGGGTGAAATGCAGCAAGTTCTGACAGGTTCTGGAGAAACGGTAGCGGAAATTTTGAGTAGTCCAGAGAACTGGCAAATATCACCTCTGGCTGGCCCCAGAGTGGGGTGGAAATGGAGATTTTGCAGTATCCTTCCCCTTCCATGCCCACAAAGCCACACCAAGCCTCGCCCACAGAACCAGTAGTGAAAAAATTTGAATTCCACCACTGTATGTAAGTATGTGTGTATGTATGTATGTACGTATGTATGCAAACAGACATCCATTTTACTAACTCATAAAATGGAAGAGTTGTTAGTTATATAAAATACTAAATGGCAAAACCATTTGCCATGTTTTTACTAATCAGTATAAGCATTTATAAAGCAAGATATACAGTAAGTCTAACATGATTTTAGTAACAAGTGATATCAGTGGTGGGTTGCCCCTGGTTCGCACCGGTTCTATAGAACCCATAGTAAAATCGGTGGGAGGCTCCGCTCACTGACCCCAACATCATCAGAACGCTCCTCCGCATGCATGTGACCCAGTTGTGAACCAGTAGTAAAGGTAAGTAGAACCCAGCCCTGAGTGATACGTATATCTATGCATATGTGTTGAAATGAATGCCTGAATAATTGTGAATTCTGATACATTAAAATCATTTTAAAGAGTTTGGCTTGTACAGCTCCTTCTGGAGGTAATCCAATCCAATTTAAGGCTTTGATGTGAAACAAAGTTTGGAAAGCCAACACTTTGTGTTCTCATAAAGAATCATAAGAACCATACACATACTATTAACTTTTCATCACAATGCGATTAAATGAAGAGATAATAAAAAAGGGGGTTGGCAGAAGATAAAGCTGATTACATTCCATTGGTGTTGGGAACAGATGTTTTGGGTTGTTTGCCTACTTATCTTTGTATTTTGGGATGGAATGAAATAGAATGTACACTATCCCTAAGGTGGGAAAAAGTGCGGCCAGAACTTTTCATTAAAGGGAAGAGATACAAAGATTTTGAGGCAGAATTGTTTCTTCTTCATTTTCCTCTTCTTCCTGCTAGCATTTTCCTGCAGGTATAAGTTCTACTTTTCAGATTAATGAATGCCTCTTCACCTAATTGAATGCAGCAATTGGGTCCAACCAGATGATCTTCATGTTGGTTGTGTCCTGCTACTTTTGCTATTCTGTTCAGGCATTTACAATTAGTATTAATATGATAGACAATGCAAGAGTGCTGTGGGTTGCCGCTCTCAGACAATGCCATACAATATAGGTTCTTTTCATTCATTTTCTCTATTATTGGTGCTATGCTGCTGGGCTGTAATATTGCTGATAAGATCAACAAAGGAAACACCAAATGAAGTATATGCATTTCCATAGCATATAGGTGACATTCAGCACCTATATGCTGGTTGGCCAGCGCTCATCATCATACAAGGCAACTGGGTGAACCATCATTCTAGATACTTTCAAGTTAGTGAATTGCCATGTTCCTATCTCAGAGCATTCCAGTGATCTCTTTCCATTGCAGCTATGTTGTAGTTACCCTTATGCACACTTCCTGATAAATGTTACCATCACTTTGAAGATGGGATCCTAAGTAAGGGAAGGAGTTTGTCTTCACTGGATCTTTGCTGCTGACCTGGATGATGGTGGTGCTTGAACTGGCCTCTAGATTCTCAGTCTTCTTGATGTTAAAGCACACACTAATTTAGCTAAGAAGATTGTTCCATGCCTATTCAAAGTACTGCAATTCTTCCCTGGTAGTAGTTGTGAGCAGGACATTGCCAGCGTATAGAAATGCCTAGAGACACTATGATGCAGGTCTCATGTGATAGAATCCATGATGAGAATGAACAGCAGTGGTGATAATGCTGAGCCTTGGTGCATACCAACTTTCATAGGAAAGACAATGGAAAGGGCAGTAGCCAATCTCACTTTTCTGGTGGTCTTAACGTAGATCATCGGAACCCATTTTACAAATAACTCGGGCACCCCATAGTCATGTAGCATATACCATATCATATAGCCAGTCAAGTACCAATGTTCAGTGTGGCAATGCATAATCATGATGTGTGAGCTGGTTTCTTTAGCTGGTTCTGTCCTTGAGCCTGTAGACTTGGGCACTTGTCGAGGCAATCAGATGATGATGACATATGTATATTCTGAAGTGGTGGCCTAGCATTTTAGATTTTATATACAGCTGCTAATCCATTCATTGTAAGAGGAGTTAACTGACCATCTTGTCATCCATCCATGTTCAGCTTCTTGTATTTCCAGAAGCAAGGTATTCCAGGTATTCTTTATCTATTCCTACTAAATATAGTTGCATCTTTAATAAAAACAATGGATGGATATGTGTGTGTGTGTGTTTGTGTGTGTGTGTGTGTGTGTGTGTTGACCTGGGGTGTGGCACAAAAGCAACATAGTCAGAGAACAGATCTAACTCCCTTTTATTGCTCCAACTTTGCCCCCAAACTTCCCCATGTTTACTACAAGTCCTGGAGCAAAGCTCACACCCACCTTCAGCAGCCTCCAGCTGTGAGTAGTCCAGTAAGACAGGTTAGCCAAACAGTAATAAGGGTCAGCAGCCTAATAAGCCAGGTTTAGCCAAACAGTAACCAGGGCTAGAAGTTCAGTGAAGCAGGTAAACCGGTCAAGCCCCACAAGACAGAGCACAGTAATCTCCAGGCTTCAGCAAGTGCACACAAGGCTCCACAGATTCAACGCTTGTTTTCCAACAAATGCCCCTCCCACTGGCACCTCCTTACATTTCAGTCCCCAGGTGTGCCTCGTGAAGGGGGGGGCACTCTGCTCCCTCCTAGCCAACTCAATCTGTATTGGTCTCGCCTTCTCTCTTCTCTCCATTCTCTAGGATCAGGAGGGGGTGGTCCTTGCTCTTCGCCTGAGCTCTGTCTCTCCTGCTCCTCCCTGTCTGCAAGTCTTTCTAATCCTGAAAAGCCTTGCCCAGACTCACTCTGCCCTTCCCCAGTATCTTCCAAAGCCAACAGAGCCACCCTCTTGATCTCTGTCGGCTCTTCTTCCAGCTCATCTTTCCCCGCAGATTCAGACTCTGAAGGGGGCATGACAGTATATATGTATGTACCACAGATATATTTAAGATTTTTATTTATTTAAGATTTAAGCTTTTTTAAAGACTGAATGATGAAATGTACCAAGAAGACATATGTCAAGCATTTGCACAATGACTATAAATCCAATGAGGTTGGAACAGAATGAAAGCACATTTAAAGAAATTAAGTATTTGTATTTCTTGAGTTCTTGACCAATATTCTCTTAGCTATTGGGTCATTCTTGTCTCTTATTCAGTGATTTGAATTCATAAAGTAGATTTATGTTAAGGAGCATAAACTGTCTTTACAAACATTGGCTTTGAATTGTGTGTGCTGTAAATTGGTACAACTTCACACAGTTTAATGGAGCTATGCAAATTTACAGCTGCTAGAAATATCTCCCGTTATATAGAAGCATTTCTGATAACCAGACTTCCATTTATTGTCTATAAATTCTAAGTCACTCCACACCGTATACAGAGCTGGTCAACAAATTACAAGACATTTTCCAGTATTGTTTTTTTTTTAATTTAGCACAAGTTGAGAAGAAATCTATTTAATAAAAATGTCCATAGCAATATTTAAGAACAATAAGTTGATGTATTCTTCAGAAACTAGATTCTTTAGAAACTATTAAATAACAGAATATATCACACCATTTCAAAGAAGCAATTTATGCGTTTATACTGTTAGCTTAGAGAGTAATATAATGTTCCATTTAATAAGTGTTTTCTAAGTAGTAACACCTTCCATGTATATATCAGCACAGGAATACTAAAGCAAAAGGAGGCTCTATGCTGCAACTTAATGTATTGGAGGGGTGTAAATAAACCACACTACAATAGATGAGATTGTAGCATTATTTATATAGAAGTGATCTTTCATACTACAGTTCGGTCTTGTCTGGTCAAGTTTAGCTGCAATGTTTTGATAATTTTTGTGATAAAGCTCTGTATAGTTGTGTTGAGATTCTGTATACATGTGTTTCTAATAATGGTTCTATGATTTGCTAGTTTAAGGAGGGCAAGCATAATTTTAGGTCATATATTATTTTTATGACCTCCATAAAATCCTACAAACTAATGAATTACACAGCAGAATTATTTTGGAGTTCTTTTTCTTCCTCTACAAATACAAAAAAATAAACCAGTCCTGTTACAATTGCTTTATTAGATAATAAAATAAAATAATATTTTTTTTAAAAAAAAGAGACAACAATTGTTTTTATCTACTCTCCATTGATATCACTACTATTTTCCTTGTAGCCTGCATAAATTAAACCTGGCTAAATATAAATAGTAGGCCTTATCCATAAAAAGTTACTTGCTTATATTTTACTACACAGGCAGTTCTAATGTAAGTATCAAATCTAATAAATTTATACAGTATACCTTGATGCTCTCTGGTCTTGGTTTTTATTATTTATTTATTTATTTGGATTTTTATACCACCCTCCTCCCGTGGGACTCAGGGCGGTAAACAGCCAAGGATAAAAAGATTGCATACAAAATTTAAAATATTTTTTAAAAGAATTAAACAAATTTTGGCCGAATAAATTTAAAACACCCCAACTAAAATCAATAGACAGTTAAAAATATCTAAAATATCTAAAAGGGGGTTAAGCCAGCCCGGCTTGATGGAATAAAAAAGTTTTAAGGGCACGGCAAAAATCACAGAGATCTGGGATCCTACGTATCTCTTGGGGCAGGTTGTTCCAGAGGACAGGTGCTGCCACAGAGAAGGCCCTCCCCCTGGGGGCCACCAGCCGACACTGTCTGGCCGATGGCACCCTGAGGAGCCCCTCTCTGTGGGAGCATACTGGCCGGTGGGAGGCTATCGGTGGCAGAAGGCAGTCCCGTAGATACCCAGGCCCTAAGCCATTATCCAAACTAGGTGACATTATCAGTGCTAGTAAGGAATGAGATTTGCTCTCCATTTATATTTTAGAGGCTTGTCCTGTCAGTGTTAGTGGGGGTAATCTTAGAGATTCTTTGGTTGGGCTGTTTACTGTTAGTTTCTTTGGCAGTTTCTTGATTGGGATATTGTTTACTTCTTCATTGTTGGTCTGTGTTAATCTTTATGTTAGTCTATGCTCATCTGGATTGATTGGTAGTGTGAGGGTGTTTTGGTCTTTTTGTTCATTGTTTGGTTGTTGATTGTCTCTTTCGCAAAGAATGTAGATGTTCTTTATGTTTGTGTGCCTAATAATGGCCAATTTAACAAAGTGCCAGGCTTCCAGGAATTCTGTAAATTTGGCTTGATCTAGGATGGTCACAGTTAACTATGGTTAAGCCTCTGATTAAGAGTTTTCATCACATCTTCTGACTACTAGTTGGTTTTTATGGATGTGTTCTGCTAATCCAATTCCCAGAGCCTAGATAGGTCTCTGCAGTTTTTCTGGCAAGTTTTATAAGAAGTGATTTGCTATTGTTCTTAGCCACCCTGAGAGAAAGTAACTGGCCCAAAGAGCCTTGGTAGTACAGTGGACTAAAACACTGTTATTAACATCTGCTGCTTGCAATTACTGCAAGTTCAAATCT
>JANHZT010007367.1:0-11213 GCA_032468215.1 Stegonotus admiraltiensis | reverse complement strand
AGCCTGAGGCAGCCAGCTCATAGCAGACCCCTCACCACTGCCAAGTCGCCTCTGCCGATTCACTGCTGTCAAATTATTGCAGAACAACTCAACAATGGTCAATTTGCTTCAGGGACAACTTGCTCCGGGCACCCGGATGAGCTATATCAATAGCTTATTGCTCCAAATCAGATACGATCAAATGAGATATGTTTAATATGTGCCTAAATTGCAATATGTATAGTGCATCGTGAGTTTTCTATTAGAAAGACAGATGCTATCTGAATAGCATCTCTTTCACCTACAATCCTCTGGACACAGAATGACCCTATCTGTATTTTTAAAATAAAAATTTTATTTTAATCTGTAGTTGCCATTCACTTTTTATGAATTCAGATCTTAATTCCTAGTTCTTGCTGGCAGAGGAACAAACAGAAGAACAAATGTAAATAAAATTTAAAAATACAGGCTAACCCACAAAAATAGGAATTCCATAACCAAAAAAAAAAAAAGCAACACAAGATACAATTCTCAGATCGCCATATAAAATACAGCAAAATCATACTCAACATCTCGTAAAAACAAAAGGATCTAACAAGAAAGTATAGTTCTTGCAAGTTAATTTAGCAGAGCAATTCTATTTTGTCTTTGTATTATATACAAGGCACATTCTCTTCCCTTAACTCCAAAGGGGAAAGAAGTCACTATGAATGGGAAAAACAAAATGAAACAAAACTTTGTAATGAAATCTTCCAAAACGATCAAACTGGGAATTTAATTTATCAAGAGATCTGGCACATCCTTTTTTTAATTGTGCTTTGAAGCTTGGTATATATTTTAAACTCATAGCATGTCTAAAGCAGCCATCTTTTTCTTCAGGCTTCAGACCAAAATGCTTCTGCTTTAAAAGTCACTTTAGCAAGCTGACTCCTCAAAGCAGCGATATCTTTTTTTTCATATATGTGAAGCCAGAAAAAAGAAGCAGCCAACTTAAAAAGTAAAAAGAGGTGCTGTGTTCATGTCTTCTGGCGGTCCAAATCACTTCTTCCAAACCATTTTGAAATGCTTATCCTTCAGGATGGACCAAGCAAGGGAAATGGGCAAGTGACACTAGTCTTCTGGAAGCTAATTGCTGTGACAGCTTACTTCTGGCCTGAATGAAAATTTTATTCAGTCAAGTCTCATTTACTCAACAAATAAAGAGAGACAATTATATACAATTAGTATCATATTACACTAATGTAAAGGTTAAGTACACATATAATTTTCCCCAAACCATCCATGTAATAAATAAGGAATAGGTTGATGGCTTCTCATTTCGGTTTCACATTTCTCAGGAAGGATTCTTTATCAGATGTCAGCCAGAGTCATTAGTGAGCACTAATCCTTCTCAAATGACTGTAAAATGAATGTGATCCTTCTAACTTGCAGTACCATGTAGTCTATTATCACAATTAAAGAGTATCTTCATAAAATTTGATGTACAACATACCTATGAATTTCTAATTAAAGTACAGATCTGCCTCTATTCCCCTAGGCCCAAAGAGAAAAGGTCTGCTTCTTCAAAGACATGGATATGATGCTATTATAGTTGCATCTCCAAAACTCACTGAGAATGAGAAGGACATTTATAGCAAATTCCAGACTGTTGGAATGTTATGGTACAAAATAGAAATGCAAAATCTGATCATGTTATATCAACTGTTAAAAAAAAATTCAGTGAGGCCACATGCTATCGATCAGGGGTGTCAAACTCAAGGCCCAGCGGCTGGATCTGACCCACTGGGTGCTTAGATATGGCCCCTGATGGCCCCTGAACACAACCTTGATGCGGCCCTCAATGAAATTGAGTTTGACACCCCTGATATAGATAAAAGTGAGTCTTACCTTGTTATAAGTTATGTGTAAATGGATTGATTATTGGTCACATTAAAGAACGATGGTATCCTAACATGCGTAGATTCTAGTACACTGAAATGTTTTGAATTAAATATCAACGCTTCAGTAAAACTATCTACTGTATTGTCTCCCAAAGATCAAAGACAATGATTTCTTCTTCTTCCTCTCCATTCTAGGATTGTCCCCTTCATCCTCCCTATTACCAGTTCTAATATTCTTCCACCTGCAGAATACTGCAATGTACAGTGATTAGACATATTTCAATACATCAATATTCTAGTCTTAAAAGTGACTAGACTGTAAATTATTCCTTAATTTATAGGGCAGTTATTACTGTAGCACTACAAGAATATATTTTACTTTTTATCAGTGAGTTTACAGTAGCATTTTTTATAAATTGTGTCCACCACAAATGTGCTCACTTCCTTTGTAATATCTAAAAATGGTAGCAGTGTATCAATCCATCATCAATATATTTTTCAGAATGACATATGCTGTGCAGATTTTTCCTTGATTGAATGTAATTGTTTCTAAATAGGAGATATATAAATTTGTTATCCTAGAAGCAACTGGGCTCTCCATATCAGCTCTTTAATTTGATAATAAATCTCTCTGTATATCTAGCAGTATATCTAAAATATATTTTAAAAAATCAATAGTAAGGTCAATACTAGATCTGAAATCCCCAACATATTATATCACTATCTTTTTAGATAAAAATTGTTGCATATGGATTACAAATGCATTTATATATTCCTTCCAAACTGAACTGATTTTGTTTGTGTGATGATGAAGAGTGTGATGATGATAATTATTGGCTTTTCTATAGTTTCCTTTTATCTACTTAGCTTTTATTCTGTATTCTACTATTTTCCATTTTTAGCATTTTGTTATCACGACATAATTAAATGACATCGAACTGGGAGGCAGCACTTAACTGACCTTGAAAAGCTAAGCAGGATCAGATAAGGTTAATACTTGGATGGGCATTCCAGACAATAGATTATACTGTGAAGGGGGAAAAAAACCAGGAAGAAACCATGTCAAATTACTCCAGTATTATAGCCAAAATAATTATATGAACACCAGAAGCTAAGTCTAACTCAAAAATCTTCTCTCCCATTCACCTCTCTCTCCCTCCCACCATATTTTAAATATATCCATCTTTGTAAGGTGTTAAAGATTGGAATTTGGCAGGTGTCCTTGTTAGAGAATACACTGCTGTACATAAACTGAGTGATGAAACAGTACTGAGTGATTAAGTGGCAGTGATTAAGTATACTATCTATAGATCGTATCATTAATTTTCAGAGTAGCTCACTGAAAAAAGGTAAGTACTCATAAAAGAGCTATCTTGAATTTAGAGGATGGCTTAATCTAGCTATCAACAAATGGTCACAGCAACTAATTGTATCTGATATAAAAGCTACATTTATTAAGAAACTAGACACCCCATGACATCCTAGAATCAAATATAGCTCCTTACCTAAACAGAGAAACAGAATGACCATGGGTGGGCAAAATAATCAGGGGGAGTGGGAGTAACTTCCAATTTCCTATTGGGTTACCAATTGAGTTTACTTGTGGGAAGCTGGAAGGAAAGATCAGAAAGTTTCCTCCCTCCCTCTTTTTTCCTGCAACATCGAGTTTCCCGCTGGTTTCCCCACTGACTTAATAAAAATTAATAGGCACCACATAGGTATGCAGAGATGTGGCAAGAGTATGGAACAATGGGTAGAGTTGTGTGAAGGGATACAAGGAGTGTTGTGGAGGCTACAGAGCATGCATTGCACGGGAATGCAACACAGGTCAGGAAAAGTGGATGGAGGTGTGGGGTGCATGACACGTATGGCATGGATCAGGAAGGCATGTGAAAGTGCCGCATGGCTCAAGAAGTGTGTGCACAAGTAGTCAGCATAGCAGAAGTGTAGAGGGGCTGGGAGACTGCATGACTGAAAACTTACCCAAGCAACTTGCAACCTTCCCTGCTGGCTTCCCCATTGCTGATGTCACCTGTAAGCTTCCCACAAGTCTGCTTGTAGGAAGATGGCAGGGAGCATGGACAATCATAATCAAATTTACACTTCCTGCCAGCTTCCCCAGTGACTTGTAGGAAGCTTCAAAGATCATGTAACCTTGGCGGTGTTATGTCACTAAAGCAATTGCAGGGCAGGGCACCAAGGTGACCACAGCTTTCTCAAAATTGATTCCATAGAAGTAATGCATCCTGGCATTTTGTAATGCCCATTTGAGGTACCGTATTTTATGGAGTATAAGACGCTCTGGACTATAAGGTGCAATTACTTTTTAGGGGGAGGAAAACAAGAAAAAAAATCTGCCTCTGCCTCCTATCAATTTGCCTCCTTGCAGCAAACAGCAAACAGCAAACAGCAAACAGCCTGCTTTAGTTTCATTTTCATTTTCATCACAGCCTGATTGGCACAAGAAAAAAAATCTGCCTCCCAGCAATTTGCCTCCTTGCAGCAAGCAGCTGAGGCCTGCACAGCAATAGGCAATGGCAATCCCTGCAGCCTGAAACAGCTGAGGGTCAGGAGGCCGATCCAACCAACAATCAACTGCTTGTGCTAATCAGGCTGTGCTGAAGCTGAAACAGACTGTTTCCTGCTTGCTGCAAGGAGGTAAATTGCTGGGAAGCAGAAGCCAAAGGGTAGGGGCCAACAGGTGGTCGGGGCTACATTTGATGTATAAGACGCACCCAAATTTTCACCCTCTTTTGGGGGGGGGGGAAGTGTGTCTTATACTCCAAAAAATACGGTACTTTGTTGAAAACCTATTGATGCATTCTTTCACCTAATTGAAGATTACAAACAGACAAACAGACGCAGGAGTTTTTGGTATTATATAGTTGCATAAGGATAGAGGAGATTTTTCATCTTTGAAGAGAAGGAAGCACAAGACAGAATCATCAGACAGACTGAAAGTTGTATTTATTTTATTTATTAAATTTATTTGCCGCCCATCTCATTGAAAGCGATTCTGGGCGGCTTACAACATAAAACTTCCCTTACCTTTTAAATAAAGAAAGCTATTTAACTAGTGGTAGACCAGGCTGGGTGAGATCAGGTGAAGACTTTTCTCCTTCATCATTTGCTCTAACCTAAATAGCTCATAAGGGCAAAGAGATTATGAAATCTTCTAAAGGAGGAGTAGGGGCATCTAAGGAATGATTGTCCTTGGTAATAAGATATACAGCTCTTTTACTGTTCTAGAAGTTTTGGACCTAAAAATATTTTGTGTCAATGAAAATAAAAAAAAAATTCTAAATGATCCAAAATATATTTAGCCCCATTATGGAGCTCATCCTGGAGAGAAATCTTTGGTAGCATATAAAATATTCAAATTCTAACTGAAACTTGTCCAGCTTGATTATTTGTATACCTTCTACTTGTGTAAACTCTTAGACTTTTAAGACTAAATTTAACCTATTTTGCAAGAATATTGTGCATAAAGGTCATCTTCAGTTTACAACCATTTATTTAGTGATTGTTCAAAGTTACAATGGCACTGAAAAAAGTGGCAGCCAGTCCTTGCCCTAATAACTGTCGCAACATCACTGGAGTCATGAGATCAAAATTCAGGTTCCTGATGATTGGCATGTATTTATGAAGTTTACAGCATCCCAGAGTCACATGATCACTTTTTGCAGCCTTCCCAGTTGGCCTCCAACAAGCAAAGTCAATGGGGGAAGTGTTGTGGCCCGTCGACTGCCAGCAGAGCTAGCAGCAGATGAGGAGGAGGTTGAGGGAGAGCCTGGGCCAGCTTCGGAGGCTTTGGAAGGCTCTGATAAGGAAACAGCATCAGAGACAGAGGCAGAGCTGGGACCTTCCACCCTCCCCCAGGTGGAGAGGCAGTTGTCTTCCAGGCCTGAGCTGAGTGAGGGGGTGGAAAGATGGGGCCCATCCCAGATGCACGTATGCATAGAGAGGAAAGGAGAGGAGAGCAAAGGAAAGCAATAAGCCGGCTCTCAGAGAAAAGCAGACAGACGCTTTCCCTGGCAGGGAAATAAATAGTAGGGGTTTGGGAGTGGCCGGTTGTGTCAGACAACCATTCGTTTTCTAGTATACAGCAAGCAATTCAGATTCCTTGGCCAGAACCAGCCAAGTTCTGTTGGGACTAATTATATTTGGTGTTGGTTTATCCATGTGAATAAAAGACTGTTCTTACCAGGGGTGGGTTCTACTTACTTTTACTACTGGTTTGCAATGGGGCCATGCGCACGCACTCGCTTCACTCATGCACACACGCACTCTTCTGCACATGCACAGAAGCGTTCTGATGACATCGGGCTCAGTGGGCGGAGCCTCCCTCCAGTTTTACTACCATTTCTATAGAACCGGTCTGAACCAGGGGGAACCCATCACTGGTTCTGACCCTGTTTTGAAAAGGGTGTTGTTTTACTCGCAAGGACTGGGTTAGAACAGGAAGCTGGATTCGCTTAACTATATAATTCATTTACAAATGCAATGATTTCGCTTAACAACTGTGAGGGAAAAAAGTTCATAAAATCAGGCGAAATTCACTTAACAACCATCCTGCTTAGCAATGGAAATTCAGGTCCCAGTTGTGGTCATAAATTAAAGATTAATAATAATAATAATAACAACAACAATAACAACAACAACAGGAGAAGAAGAAGAGGAGGAAGAAGAGGAAGAAGAGGAAGAAGAAGAAGAAGAAGAAGAAGAAGAAGAAGAAGAAGAAGAAGAAGAAGAAGAAGAAGAAGAAGAAGAAGAAGAACAACAACAACAACAACAACAACAACAACAACACAGTGGCTTATATCTTTATATTCAGAATAATTATAGCCCCTCTTGTTTCCACTAATTTAATTGCAACTGTGGAAGTACTTTCTAAAACACATACCTTTCATTTCAGCCTACAGTTACAATATATTCCCACGTTATCCCTTATTGAAATAATTTTCAAGGCCATTTTTCCTGAGCTGCTGGGATCAATATATGCACCTGAATTTCAGTCCAAAAATCCTTAAATCGTGAAGCAGTCAGGTCCCTTCATTTTGAAGACAAATGCAAAAAGATCACAACTCTTTGCTTTACCGGTTCTGACCTCCTTTGAAAAAAACTGACAGGGGCTTCTGTGCCAGTTGATAAGAGTACGCAGAGTGACTTATGGAAGTAAATTACATCATGCTTTCTCCAGGACAAAGAATCGCACTGCCTCCGCAGCACAAAGCTTTCTCTTGAGACAAATCCAAGTTGCTTTGTCCAGCCAGTAATAATAGCAATAGATTTTTGAAACAGGAAAAATACATTCGTAACATTATTCCCTATTCACTCTGCCTTTGTAACTCCAATGAAGAGGCACCCGATACTGAATTCTAATAATAGTTGCTCCTTGCTCCAACTCCCCTGCCTTGAGGATTCGTGGCTCCCCTCATTACTCTTCGGAATGAATTGTCCCTTCATCCCCTCTATTCTTCCTTCTTCCATCATCCCCACAATGAAGCTGTGTCTTTCTCAGGATCTCCCCGGATTCCTGGCTTTCTTTCCCTCGCTAGGACACATCATTAATCGTCGCAAGATGTTTGCTCAAGATTGACACAGACGCCCAATTTACTCTCCAGAGACAGGGAAGAGAAGGCAGCCTTTTTCTGCTTTGTCCCTGCTCAGCTTTCAAGTCTTCAGCTCAGCACTGCACAGATCCCTTTAGCGTGGTGGCATCTAGTATTTCAGTGCTGCCTTCTTCGTTTTATAATTTTCTCTGTATTGAAACATTCTTCTCTGCTCCCTTGAAATTGCTGTATTTTGTAAGACTAGGGAAAGATCACCGAAGTCTGGCAATGGGTCAGGGATGGGAATGTTCCTGCCTCAGATGTGACTGTGGGTTCAACTGATACTACAACTTGGGCCATACAATGACTGCATTCCCCAGCAGCTCCACTGGGTCTCCTCTTGAAATGGAGAACTCCAGAATTCCATAAGTCTCCACTAGAGAAGTTCTCTGTTCAAGCTGTCTATGATGTTGCAAGGTTGAATCTTCTATGGGGAACGAGTGCTTCAAATCCCTGGCGACTTTTCTTTGCTGAGGAAGCAATGTGATGCTCTCACTGCATTGAGCCTCCACAAATGCCAATGGACCTCATTTTTCACACTGAGACAAACTGTGCCTTATCTCTCCCTCAAGGATAAAGGGTTTATTCAGTCCTACCCGTGAGATGAAGTGCATTTCATATTTCATGCTGAAGGTTTGCAGTGTCGAGCAATTCCTCCTAGGAAAGGCTGCAGACAAAAAATCTGATTGTGTTTTTTAAAAAGGATCTGATATGACATGTTACTGCTGTTGATAGTCTCCCAGACATTCATCATTCAAGGAAACATAGGCAGATTTAGGGGTTTGTCACAAATTGCTGATGCTCTTCTTTCTCGGTGCATCTGAACTTGCACTTCTCTTCATATTTAATGACTTTTGGAGCCGAGTTGGCATGGGGATTTTTCATGCCTTCAAAACTGCATTTGGAGGTCACTGAAAACACATGATACACCAGCAAAGATGCTGCTTCTTTCAAACACTACTGAATGGAGCCCATGAGTTGCTTGCAGTCATGTTCCCTAGACAGCTGCTCTGCTTCCTGAGTGGGGAAAAAAAATCTGGCTCAGCTCGGCAGGAATTTAACAAAATCTGCCACTCTAAAGTATAAACTAATTAGATTTGTTACAGCACAAATAATGTAAAATAAATAAATAAAACTAATGATGCTATAATTGGTTGCATCCTTCCCTTTTCTCACTTGGATGTGCTGACAATGTTTTGGATTCATTGTTACATGAAGGGAAATCCTAAGTGCATTTTAAATAATTAAAATAAGTTGTTCTGGTTTTTGATTAGAAGGATTCCCCCCCCAAAAAAAAAACCTTAAGGAAACAAAGTCATTCATCTATTCTAATGTCTTGTAACAGGGCCCGAAACTCAATAACCCCCACCTTGTTGTGGCCTTTTGCAAGACACAAAAGACCTGGTTGTTAATTGATTTGTCTGTTGTTGTTGTTTGTTCATTATTGACCATAAGATGGAAAGATCTATCTGGATCTGTGGCACATTTATTACTATTAATTAATTAGAGTTGTTTTGATGTTTGGGTGGAAGATTGTTTTGTTTTGTCTTAATTTATTGTTAGTTGCCCAGAGCTGCACTAGCAAAATGGGCAGCCATATAAATTGTTTAAATAAATAAATAAACATCACATAGTACATACTAGGCAGCCTGCTAAATGGTGAACAGACACACACACACCCTTATTAAGTTCCTCATAAAGGACTCCTGGTGGGTAAGTAATTGGTTTTTACTCCTTGTTATGTAAATACCAGTGGCTGGACTTCACCCTAAAGGATTTGATTTATATTTTGCGGGTCTCTGAATTAATGCTGTCTATGAAGCGTACAGTTCAAAAAGGGTCTGTTTATATTACTCTGATGGCGGCTGCTGTCATAAATCTGAGGACTTTTCTAATCTGGAGTGTGGTTGGGATTTTATTCAGAAAGGCTGCCTATTTTTATTGTGATCTAGAGCAGTGATTCTCAACCTTGGCAGCTTTAAGACATGTGGACTTCAACTCCCAGAATTCTCCAGCCATCCAGCATGCAACTTGAAATTTGTGACGGAGGCTCTGATTCATGGGGTACAGATGGTCATGTAGACAGTTATGAGGGTGTGAATTCACTATTTCAATGGCAGAAAATACAGCTAAATCTGGCTTTCAGGGAAGTGGGTTATCCCCTTCATAAACCTGTAAAGATCAATTTTTCTAAAAGTAAAATGGTACTATCCATCCTAGGTCAGCAATGGCAGGCATTTTTCATAGATGTTTTGCTGAAAAGTAAACTCTGAGATATTTTAGATAACAATATCTACTGATTCATGGACATTTTGGACAACGTTCTCCAGTTCTACAATAGCTTGAAGCATCTAGGCTGCTCCTAGCATTGTAAACACATTGAATGCATAAGATGTGTAAGCAAGATTGTAGAGGAAATTTTAAAAGGCACAATGAAGGAGAAACATCTTTAGGTAAGGATCTTATCAGAGCATACAGACTTAAGGGGAGGTTTGGAAAAGGCTATCAGCAAACCAACATAATGTATTAATTATCAAAAAGTTGGAGCAAGAGGTGAAAGAGTGGTATACTGTCACACACAGAACCAGAAGAACACCGTGAGTTGATCAAGGTCACTTCTTTATTGTTGCAAGCCTATTTACAAGAATCTTACTAAACTGATTGCATTCTCTTGGAAATGGTCAGATAAAGTTTCAACGATTCTGGGAAAGATAAAATCTGCCCAGCTTCTTGTTGTAGAAGAACTCTAAACTCAGTTCCCTCTTCACACACACACACGCACGCACACACACGCACACACACACACACACAGAGAGAGAGAGAGAGAGAGAGAGAGAAACATGCTAGCAAGAGATTATACCATATATATTACACAGATGAATGTGTGAAATAGATGAACCTGTAAAAGGTCTTTTTATCTTAAAGAGTTCTGGAAAGTTCCTGCTAATTAACAGCATAGGTATAAAATTTAAAATGTACTCGGGGGGAAAAAAGGCAATGTAGAAAGGTTTTCAATAATTTCTCATATAGAGCTAAAATTTGAATCAATAAGACAAAGCAAACAAAGGAGTGGAAATCAAAGAAATAATGACAGAAGTAACATCCTGATAAAACTTAGCAATCAAGAGATTGAGCTCTTAACCCTGATTTGGAAGAGGGTTGGACCCAAATCATAGGCATGTGATAAAAGTCTTGATGAATATAAATAGTTTTAAACAATGCATACTTGTGATCATTTAAAAGTCAAACTTAGATGAGCTCCATCTGGAAGAATTAATGTGTTGAGTGCTGGGGCAAAGATCCAGTAAAGTCAGGATGCATTGGAATTACAATGGGAAAGCAGGGAGGGAAATGTAAGGATAGACAAACAAGAAGGAGGAAAGTGTGATGGTAGACGTGTCCTTTTCTAAAATGAAGATAACAATACCAATAGCACTTAGACTTTTATACCATTTCACAGTGCTTTATAGCACTCTCTAAGCAGTTTACAGAGTTAGCATATTGCCTCCAACAATCTGAGTTCTCATTTTACCAACCTTGGAAGGATAGAAGGCTGAGTCAACCTTGAGCCAGTCAGGATCGAACTCCTGGCAGTGAGCAGAGTTAGCCTGCAATACTGCATTTTAACTACTGCACCACCATGTCTCTTTTGATGGCCCCAAACCAGTGGTGAAATGTAAAATTTGTTACTACTGGTTCTGTGGGCGTGGCTTGGTGGTGGTGGTGGTAATATGACTGAGTG
>JANHZT010007364.1:54400-65949 GCA_032468215.1 Stegonotus admiraltiensis | reverse complement strand
GAAGGATACTGCAAAATCCCCATTCCCACCCCACTCTGGGACCAGCCAGAGGTGGTATTTGCCGGTTCTCCAAACTGTTCAAAATTTCCACTACTGGTTCTCCAGAACCTCTCAGCACCTGCTGGATTTCACCCCTGGCTGGAGTACTATTGAAAATTTCCGAGATTGAAGTATTAGCAAACAGCTACTGTAGTTTCTGTGTTGATTTAGGACTAGCAAGGACTAAAACCTCTTCAGTGTGAAATCGTCTCCACAATATAAGTCACTCTTTGTAACGCTGCCCTGTCCAAATGACCTGAGCACTTCTCAGGGATGTCACTTCTTCCAGATTTTCTGAACTGGGTTATGACATAATTACAGCAAAGTCTTGTGCTTTTGGGTGGGCCTCAGTTCTCTTTGATCCTTTTTGAATGGTAAATTCCAGCAATACCGATTAAGAAGCAGATTAGAGGGGAGGAAAAACAGTGGAAGACTGCAACAGAGAGGGAGCATCAGAGAGGAAATTTAGCATTTATTTGTTTTGATTATTCTCTTGGGAGGACTGATGGTTTTATTATGAAGACAGAAAAATTATAGAAAATATCCTTGAAGCAATTCAGTAACTTGGCCAGTTATTGTTTTCTGCAGGGTTTTAGATGGGCAGAGTAATATTTGCTCCCTTCCCCACTGAAAAGAATTTGAGACAAATTCTCAACTCCATAGAAAGATAGGGTACACTGGACACTGAATGAGTTTGCCCCTAGAGCTAAACTATCTCTTCCACTACTCCTACTCTGTTGCCCAGTTGAAGGATACATACTTGGGGTTTATAAGTTATAAGGACTATAAGTTCTTTATAGTCTTTGGGGCAATAGTAATTTCTGAATGCATCTTGCCAAACTGAGAATTGTTGCATTAATACATGTGTTCATATAACTGACACAGCAGATTGCTTTTGTGTCATGCAGACTTTCTTAGCCAAGAGTTCATTAAAAGCACAAAATTCAGGTATAATACAGCCTAATTTGCACCAAGTGAAAATATTGCAAGTTATAAGCTTCAATTTCTTTTTTTGACAAGACTTTTGACATGCAGCTAATTATACTCAATGTTTTTAAATTTCTGAATATTTAAGTCTTCCATAGGGAGACCGTTCTGTCTCTTTTTTCCCCTCCCCCCACATCTCGTTGGAGAGACGGAGAAAGAAGAAGAGCTGGACTTTGCTACATAGAGAAAATTGGATTGAAATGAAGTTTCTCAATCTCTCATCTAGCAAGGTGGAGACATTGCTGTGACAGATAGATATTACTGCAACAAATGGAGTTAAGTCATGGAGGAGAACTGGGGAAAAGCCTGGTCTTCATCTCACACTTTGACCAACCTCTATCATGCTGCTTTATCTTCTATCCAATTTAAGAACATCTGATGTCGGAAGAAGCTGGCCTCTGGTGATGAGAGTGAATTAAGAGATTGGAACCCACAGCCCCATCTCTTGGATAGTACATTCTGCATTTGAAAACATCCTAAATTTATATAACGTGATAGGACAAATAATTCAGCAGCAGCACTCTAACTCTGCCATCTCTGGGATATTTTTTAGCGTAGGTAGACATTATAACATAGTGAAATAATCCGGATGGCCATTTTGCCATGCTTTCCTCCTATCCTGAAGCCAGGGTGAATCATGTTAACATCAATTGTGTTATTCTCATTCCATGTAGTTAATGGACTTCTGAATTTATACAACATATGTAGCTAGATTTTATGAAGCATCACAGATGATGGGCCAATTTTCCAATGCATTCTATGTAACCATAATTCATTTAAATTTTAGATCACTTTGTTATGTAACATTTGATGTTATCATATTTAATATAATTTTAGTGGTTGCATTATAATTTGATATAGGCTGTATCAATTATATGTATTAGGTTGTTTTAAAAAAATTAAGATAAAAATGTACTTTTCTCTTAAACTTTACTTCTATGTGGATGATCTCAGTGTAGGGCAGTAAGGATGTGGGAACAACACAATCTAACACTGTAAGAGACTTCTAACAAAGTAAATAGGTAATGTTTAAAACTTTACACAAGTGGTGTTCAGGAATAACATTTTCCTGGGCATTTTTTTCTCCTTGGCCATGGACTCTTCTATTTCACAGTTGAATGGTCTGTCTATTTGGCCCCAGCATCATGGACTAAAATCACTTACGTCTGTCTCACAAGTTTAAGATTACATTTTGGCTTGCTCATTTGAGCTTGGATATGAATGGCAGTTGGTTTGGCAAAAAAGATGGAGGAAAGTCAGCTGTTTCCTGCTTCAGGGGGCTCAAATAATATCTACAGCCTGTACTTTGAAATGTGTGCTAGTCAGAATCCAATCTCTGTTTTCCTCCCCCTCTGTAGCAGAGCCATAATCTCCAAGGAGAAATATTAGCCAGATGAAGGAAATGCCAAAATATTTGGGTGCTCAGAAATGTCAAAATATTACAAATTCACCATGTCTTTATTTTTTTTTTCAGTTTAAGATTCAAAGACCAAGTTATATCCACAAAGTATAATTTTCCCACAAAATTGATATTTTTTTCAAGAGAAAAGAAACACATAATATAATATCTACCATGTCTCCTCAGCAGAAAAACTCAGCTACATACCAGCGGTGGGTTGCCCCCGGTTCGGACTGGTTCTATAGAACCAGTAGTAAAACTGTCAGGAGGCTCCGCCCACTGACCCTGACGTCACCAGAAGCAATTTGCGCATGTGCAGAAGGCGCATGCGCAAGCGAAGCGAGAGCGTGCACGCGATCCCGTCGCGAACCAGTAGTAAAGGTAAGTAGAACCCACCCCTGCTACATACATCTGCATTCAGGCATAAAACTAACTAGCTAATCCTTCTCAGCAAAATTGTGCCCATCATTCAGTAACTAAATATATCCATTGCCAGCAGTGGATTTCACATTTTGGAGAGTCCAAACAAGTTAAAATTAGTATTTTAAATGCTAAATTCATTGCCTCTATGCATTTAAAAAAATGAGAAAAAGAAAAGATGGTTGATTTCCCTGGGTTAAGATCATTGGTACCATTGATTAAGAATTCTGAATCGCAACCTGTTTGTTGGAGATAAATGTTATGAAAATAAAAGGAATGCAGTAAGCACTGTTCTTCTGCTTGATGTTGCAAACATAAAGCCATATCCCGAGTGAATTGCTTTTTCTTCAGCTTAGAGAAGGGTAGTGCCAGAGGAAAAGGATAGATGGTTTCACTTTTCTTCTGCATTTTTTCACACAAAACAGCAGCCCCATACAATGGTCCACAGGGCCTCAGAAAACCCACCTTAATGGGGTTAGATGGACAGAATGCAAGGCTGTCCTGTTGAACTGATAATATTGCACGTACGTCTGTTATTATTGCAGGCCCTGAAGTAACTTGTACAAAAATTATAGGCTTAGAGAAGTCAGTCCACTCATTTGTCACTGAACCGCCATAATTAAAAATGAAAATTCCTCCCCATCCCCTCAAATCCTAACTTCAAAATGGACTGAAATCCCTCTGAATTCAACAGAATGCTTCTTCCAGAACAGGGACTTGAGTCTTCTGCCTTTTTTCACAGAAACCTAAATGGTGTTTGTGTCATCATCAAAGCTTCAAGGATGGAAGTAAAGTTTCTAAAACTTTCTCAGCTTCTTGATCCTAAAAAGAAAAAAAAGAAAAAAAAGAATTAAGCTTATGTAATTATGCCTTAAGAACCACCCAGAGCTGCTTGAAGCCAGCACCAATTTCTGCATCAAAACAAGAGATTATGTTCACTGTTAATAGTGCAGAAAGGATTACTGGTTCATTCTTCTTCCAAATGCAGTACAAAAACAAAGTAGGGGAAAGGGAGAAGACTCTACTTTTATACTATACTTTTCCCTTTCCAATTTCCTTCTAAAGAAGTGTAATGAAGTGTTATCTACAATTCTAATGGTTTATAATTAAAGGTTTTCATCTTCCAACAGTCACCTTTGGAGGTATTTCAGTGAACCCAACATTCCTGAGGCTTGAAGTTTCTAATTTGCATTTTCTCCCTCTCCTTTGTTGCTGTTAAACACAGATACTCCGAGGGACCGCAGCTTTGTTGGTTTTACAGCTGCTCTGCACCTCTGAGCATTTTGTTGTTCTTGAACTTCAAGTTCAGCTCCCACAAAGCTGGGTGGCCTTTGGAAATGAAATTGTATTAAGTGACACATCTCTAAGCAAAACATTATTGGCACGAAGTCTTTTTCTATTCCATACTTGTATCGCCACAAATTTGCTCATGGTGTAGTTGAAAACAAGAAATTCATGTAAGGTATTTATCTATACAGGTAGTCCTCATTTAATGGCAGCATAATTAGCATCCCTTCACAGTTGCAATGATAAGGACAAACTACAGTAATTTTGTGACCAATATTTGAATTTACAACCTTTGCAGGTCTGTAAATCAAAAGAAAGCTGAAGATTTTATCTTCCTACGCTCAAAAAAATGCATAGAGTTGGTGAGGATAGCCATGCAATAAAGAGACACCTGCTTTCTGGGGGGAAGTCAATGACAGAGTTTGACAAAATATACAGAGAAATCACATTATGCAGCTAGTCCTCGACTTACAACCACAATTGAGCCCAAAATTTCTGTTGCCAAGCGAAACAGAATTTTGCCCCATTTTCTGGCCACAGTTGTTAAGAGAATCACTACAGTTAAGTTAGTCACACAGTTGTAAAGTGAATCTGACTTTCCCATTGGTGTTGCTTGTCAGAAGGTCATTAAAAGGTGATCACATGACCCCAGGACATGGCAACTGCCATAAATATGAGTCAGTAGCCAAGCTTCTGAATTTTGATCACATGACCATAGGGATGCTGAAACGGTTGTAAATGTGAAAAATGGTCATAAGCCAGTTTTTTCAGTGTCATTGTCACTAAACGAACTGTTGTAAGTCAAGGACTACTCATAAATGTATGGCAATAAAAATATGAATTGTCAAGGCCATGATTTTCCCAGCTGAAATATACAGCCATGAAAGTTAGACCATCAGAACTAAGAAGAATTGGTACCCATGCTGGAGAATATTACTAAAATACGTTGGCCTACAAGCAGAACAAATCATCAATATAAAAACTCATTGAAGTAAGACCTCCACATTGGAAACATTAATAATAAAGATAAAGCTTAAGTATTTTAGATATTTTAGATGCATAATCTGAAGACAAAAATTATTTGAGAAGACCTTTATACCTGGAAAAATGAAACGCAAATGAAAAAGATGACAAAAGGTGGGAACTATGTGTGGTAGACTTGTGAGAAAGCGAAGAAATTTTGGATACCAATTCATATAATGATGCAACACATTTTTAAAAATGATATTGCAAAGAACCCAGAACTCTTTTTACTGGGATTTATGGGCACTGAATTAGAAAAATATTCATGGTAGACTGATTTTGTATATGGTCACTGCAGCAAGATTATTTGATGTATAAGAAGAACAAAATCTTCACAGTTGAAAAATAGGTTGTGAAAATGTCAGAATTCACAGAAATGGCAACATTGACCTGTCTGGTCAGGGGAAAAAAACAACTTTCTTGTCTGGAAAAAGTCTGGAAACATTTTTGCTGAAAGAAGAAAGGACACAATGACTTATGGGGTTGAAGGTTAAGAAAGATATAAATTAAGTAAGAGGCTAAGGGACTTATATAATATCTAAGAGGGGGGAAGGACTATAAAATTGTAACTATTTATTGAAAGGCTAAATGTTGTATTTCTTAGCTTTAGGTTCCCCCCCCCTCTATTTTGTTTCTTTCCTTTTTTCTTTTGATTTATCTTTTACTTTATGATTTAAAAAAAACAAATATAAATAAAAGGAAAGGAAAGGAGCTGACAAAAAAACAAGGGAGTCAGATATTATCACTTGTGACACAAGCATGAACTTACAATAACTTAAAAAAAAAATTACTGGAAACTAATCCTGGCAAAATAAGAGTCAGAAGTGACTGAACTGAATGAACAACAAATTTAACAAATTCAACGAACAACGAAAACACTACTTTAAAATAAATATAAGCATTTATGCATAAGCGTATGAAGGTATCTGTTTGCGGCAAATGTCAGAAACATCAATGTTGGGATTTATCTGTCGGTTGGGAAGTATCAGAGAACTTGGCACTGTACTCACTAGAATTAAGTAGCAGAACAGCATGTTGTCATTGAGCATGAAAAAGGCAGTTTTCTTCAAGTTGAGTTTAACTCCTAATGACTTCACAGAGGCAGCCAAGTGGTTTTCTTGGCAACAATATGGACATTGGTTGTCACTGCTGACTTCTGAGATACATTTTCCCAATCTAATTTATTATGCTGGGATCCCTGCTGTTCTCCTCTCCAAGTTTTAAACAAAAATGATATTGCTTAGTTTTAGAGTTAATTGAGGCCTAAGTGTTGCCATTTCCCAAGGATAGTTGAACACTAAGTATTATTTATATTGGAGGCCAGTATTAAAGCTTCATGTCTTCAAATGTAAGCTGGATAGATAGTTGCAAGTAGACAATAAGAATAGCTAAGCAATAACATACCAGGGCTGGAAAGGAATTTATAGTATTCATTCCCAATCTCTATCTTCATTGCACAAAAGTTATATTGCATATATTGCCTAGTCAAAAGTGTTAGATAACTAAATCACAATGAGATATAATTTCTATGATTCCTTATCCCCCCATTTTTAAAGTCATTTTAAAGCATGGTGAATCAGTGGGCTTAATAGGGTTAATTAACCATTTTCTCCAGCAGAGTAATTTCTAAACCAGACAGTAATAATTTCAAAATTAGACCACAGCAATCAGAGTCACCAGCTGCACTGCAAATTGTCCAGTTCATAGTCAAATTAGACATTAGCCCTGTGATCGTATCATCTATTTAAGTATAATTTCATAATATCGGATTTTACACATTTTCAACATTGCAATCACAGACATCAGAAGTTCTTTTGTTTTCTTATGCCTTATTTTGCAAGACTCTGAACACATAATTTCCCTTCCTTTTGTTTCTAGATCTTCCTCTATAGTGTTAAAGAACTCAGTTTACCAAGAATTTCTTCTCTGCATCTTGACTGAAATTAATCAGAGCTGCTGAAGACAGACAACGTCTTCTGATGTTGACAGATAGTGGGGAAAGTAGCTGTAGGAAAAAAAATCTTTTTCCTCTATCAGAAGATGAATAGACAACCTTCAGACCAGGGGTGAAATCCAGCAGGTTCTGACAGGTTCTGGAGAACCGGTAGTGGAAATTTTGAGTAGTTCGGAAAACCAGCAAATACCACCTCTGGCTGGCCCCAGAGTGGGGTGGGAATGGAGATTTTGCAGGATCCTTCCCCTGCCATGCCTACCAAGCCACACCCACCAAGCCATACCACCCCCACTAAGCCACACCCACAGAACCGGTAGTAAAAAAATTTGGATTTCACCACTGCTTCAGACCTACCTGTTTGGTAACTGGCAGAATGGACAATGCTGTTTCACAGTAACTCAGAGCATTGCTCCTCTGGCCCAGATCTTTGTAGCACTTAGATAGAAAGAAGGGCAAGGAAAAAAAAATATAACAGGTATTTAGTGACCAGAAATTTGTTTTGCATTCAAAATCAAACATGATAAAAGAAATTAAAGCAGAGAAAGACCGCAATGCACCATACCTTTGCCAAATACATATAGTTGCATTTAGAATATCTGGGATGTATTTCTTCAGCCTGAGTATAAGAACAAAAGACAGAGAGATGAGAATGTCATAGCAATACTAGGCATATTTCCATTTAACTATTGCTTTCATGCCCCAAACCTTCAAAATATTTTGTACTGCTCCTATGTCTTCACAATGCCAATCTCCACTTCTGGACCTGAACAGCTGTCCCTTGAGTTGCTAATGGTTGAATATACACATTGACAGGCAGCTAGTATTGTGCTCTCATTCCTATTCATACTTTGCTGTCTCTGTTTTTACAGGGAACACTATTAAAAGATATTGATATTTGGTCCTAATGGGGTGTTTTGGCATTATGTGGCTTCCCAACTGCAGGGAAGGTAGAGAGCCAAGGACCTTAGAAAAGGAATTCCCATCAGTGAGGATTAACTTGCTCCCAGGTTTTGGAGTAGTTGCTATGTTGAAAACCAGCAGAATTTGGGTGATTCATGATGCTCCATAGAGCCTCAGATACTCAGCAGGGCAAGGGATCGTAAAGGTATGGCACCCATCCAGAACAGATGCCAAAGCCTTAGGTGCCAATTCTCCAGCACATTGATGACGTGATTCTTACAAAGCAAATAAATCTTCCCAAAACTTAGCCAGTAAGTAAGGTTGCGCACATCCATAGGGTGTGGTTCATCCAAGATTGAAGCCAGCAACATACAAAGACTGTACCTGGGGCAAGCAAAAACTACACATGTCAGTCATGTAGGTACCATATAGCCTCCAACAGGTTTGACACTTCTGCTGCTGTTAGCCAGCAGCTCACTTACCACTGAACCATTACAGCCAATTCAGTGAGCAGAAACAGACTTAATATCTGCTCGGTTTCTACCAAGTGTTGAAATAGTACACCTTGTAGACTGGTGGGAGGTGGAAGGAAGGACCTCAGAGAACAGACAAAATCATTTTGCAAGGCCTCCCATGATCTTCATACCCTTTCTTAACAAAGTCATTCAATAGAGGCTGCTGGACTATTTGTACAGTATATCACTTTCAGGAAGGGATCCGAGGGAGACAAGAACAGGGAAACTGTCTGAAATCTAGACTTGATCCACTATTTCTGCTTCTTAACTAGCACTAAGGATTAAAGTGAGGACCGCCCCTCCCAAATGAAGTAACAAAGAGAAAAGGGGGGGTGGGGAAGCAGAGGCGAAGGAGAGAAGGGGATGAAAGCTCTAATCTCTTGAAGGCATTTGTGCTAAGCAGCAATTATTAAATTGCTCAGACAAACTTCCTGTGTTTAACTAGTCAAAGATGACAACAGGAGCTATTCCCACAGGAAATGCTCATAAACAACTCTATGGATGGAATTCAAAGAGCTGAATATTTAATTGCAAAAAAAAAAAAAGCAACGTAGCAGATCCTGAAATTCAGTTTAGGTGAACAGGAGTGGTCACTCTTTTAAAGATATTGTCTGAAAAATCTTTTGAAGAGCGTTGACTTTATAGCTCCTGAGAACAATTTGTCGAACAAATTTCTTGAATGCCAGCCAGTTGGCAGCCAGAGAGAAGAGGGAATATTTTATCTACCTTCAGAAAATTCTGCAAAGCCTCGTGTATTGTTGAAGTTGGCGGAGTCCCAAAAAGAGCAGCAGCTACTTTTTTCTCAATCCAAGACAACTGAGCGACCTTTGGAAACCCCAACAGGAAGAAGGGAAAGGTGGGGAAAAAAACCATTTAGTGTGTTTTTGGGTATCAAGACAAGTGTCATGAAAAAATATCTCTATTAGAGCTCCCCAACCTCCGGACCACAGACCAGTACTGATCCATGGCTTGTTAGGAACTGCGGCGCATCACTGGAGGTGAGCGGTGGGCAAGCAAGTGATGCTTCGTATGTATTTGCAGCCACTCCCTGGCATAGCACCACTGTCTAAGCTCCACCTCAGATCGACAGGCATTAGATTCTCATAGCAGCCCAAACCATACTGTAAACTAGGCATGTGGGGGATCTAGGTTCCATGCTTCTCCTCTTCCGTCCCCCCCCCACCCTGTCTGTGGAATAATTGTCTTCCACAAAACTGGTTCCTAGTGCCAGTTTCAGTTTAGGGACAGCTGATCTCTATGTTTTTTATTAATTTTGCTGGACCTTACATTTCCCCCTTATTTTTAAAAATATTTTAAGCCTATTTGGGGACAGATCCTATACTGTTCATTTTTTTCTACTTGCAACTGACAGAAAAGCATTCTGCCCATTTTAAAAATTATCACACTGCTGTATTTTCTTCAGGGTCAAAATGGGCCACAGGGGCTGCACTAAAAAGATTATATGGTTGCATGCAGCCTAGGAGAGTTTAAACACTTGGACTACCAACTTATTTGTATATTACTATGTTTGCCTTTGGGGTTTTGGACTAAGATAAGGAAGGACCCAAAAACTACTTAGAACAAGGTTGACTGTATTCCATTTATAAGAAGAATAGGCTGCATCATGAATACACATTTTATGTAGTTATTGGAATGATTTGCAAAACGATGGAAACGGTGTAAAACAGAGCCCTTTCTCACAACACCTTTGTAAGAAAAATGTAGTCAAATTCACTACCGAAAGAGTTAAACTTTTAACAGACTTTTACTTTTTGTACAGATAATCCTTGCCTTATGACCACAACTGGAGCTGGAACTTTCATCCCTAAGTGATTAATTGAATCGTGCCCAATTTTACCATCTTTTTTGCCATTGGTTGTTAGAGGTATAGTCCTTATAAATCACAGGTTTAGAACTGAGGAGTGCTAGACCTGTTTTTAAACATATTTAGACATCTTTTGAAAAAGAAGTCTTTTATAAACCAATAACTGTGTCTTAACAATAAAAGACTAGTGTCCTGGTTGATTTAAATGGGCAAAGAGATTTCTCACAAATGAAGGCAAATTCATTCATTTGTTCAGAGAGAGTTCTGCCAGCTGTTTACTATTGTCTGCTGTTTTGAATAACTAGGCATTTTACATGATTTCCCTTTTTAATGGTTGTGTGTTTGTATGTTGTTCTGCCTACTCCAGTGCAATTTTCTGTACTTTATGGGCTACTCTTGCTGACATTATCTTACAGCACTTACTGATTTGGGATATAGGTGAGATACAGTGAAACTGACAAGAATTCTGCCTGTTTCATCTTTCGGTCTCAAAGAGGAGCCACTGGCATAGGCTAAATCTGACCCAACCATTTCCTGCCAATACTGGCATTGCCTTGAACCACTTCATTTCCCTTTACTCTATCCCTTATAAAGTGCTAACAAAGGAATAGAATGACCACTCTTGATTCTCTTTGCAATTTCCTTGTAACGCCATTTCTTTGACCTGTCAGGGTATTTCCGAATGCATGTCCACCACTCTTCTGGAAGAACACTACCTAAAATAGTCTGGGCAACAGACTACACATAGAATAGAAGGACATAGAAAGAAACAGATATGACTTCTTCACACTTCACCCACCATGCTTGTGACCTATCAGCTTCTCTTTTCTTCATTTTGGACATGGCTAGAAGGCTCTTCCAGAAAAATGGTAGACATAAGCAGCCTGGATATTTCTGTACTATGTACTATGTACTATGTACAGTATTTCTGTACTGTGGGGAACCTCAATAAAAGCAAACTGTAATTCAAGCAACTTGAAGGTGGGTAAAAATCTCCATTCCAGGCACCAGTCATAGTACTCCAGGCAGTCTCCACCTCACATTAAAAACACACTAGGTCAGGGGTGAGCAACCTGTGGCTCTGGAGCCACATGTGGCTCTTTCACTCCTCTGCTGTGGCTCACTGTCACTCAAAATATGCATCACAACTGCCAATGTGCAACACCTGCCAGCACGCAATTTATTGAGCTTTTCAACCCC
>JANHZT010007364.1:34933-47874 GCA_032468215.1 Stegonotus admiraltiensis | reverse complement strand
AAGAGGTTGTAGAAAAAATGCTTTTAAAAGTAAAAAAAAAGCCTCTGATGATCGTGTGGCTCAGCTGGGCATGGGGGGGGCGCAGGGATTTTTGCTACCGATTCTCTGAACCACCCGTCGCCATCGCTACCGGATCAGGCGATCCGGTCCGAACTGGGAGCATTTCACCCAATTTACATGCAGACACTTGATAACTGATTCGTATTTATGACGGTCGCAGTGTCCCGGTGTCATGTGATCCCCTTTTGTGACCGTCTAACAAGCAAAGTCAATGGGGAAACCAGATTCACTTAATAACCTAGTTACTAATTTAACAACTGCAGTGATTCATTTAACAAATATGGCAAGAAAGGTCATAAAATGGGGCAAAACTCACTGAACACATTTCTCACCTAACATAAATTTTGGGCTCAATTGTGGTCGTACGTTGAGGACTACCTGTCTACTTTACTATTCATTAATTCTTTCCTCACATTTATATAGCTTAACCATATTCCACCTTGGATACAAGAACTGTATTTGTAGTTTTAATATGAGATAAGTTAAGAGAAGTGATTGCTGGAATTTACTAACCTTTGCCCTTCACACTAAGCATTTCATCTCAGATTTTCCCACAGCCCATAACAACTTCAGGATATGACACCAGATTATGTTTGGCAATATTTTGCCAAAACTGAATCTGCTTCACCAGTCAGCCACCCAGGGAGGATCTGCTGAGGTCATCGCTTCTTAAAGAGGTTTCAGACTAGGTCGTCTTTTAGGAAGTAAGTTTAAAATGGTATTATTTGGCAAACGTTTGGTCCTTAGTTCTGTATGGGCAACCAACATAGCTGACTTTCATTACTGTATTTTTTTTTATTTACTGTATTTTCCAGAACCTGCATGGATTGGGGCATAATATAAATATTATTACATAAATAGCTGAAACCAGAGATTTTTTTATTGGGAATGAAACCAGACAAAATAACTAAGGAAAAATGGTACTTGAGCCTCCACATCACTACTGCAGCTAGGATATTAGATGCGCAAGAATGGAAAAATGAATCAACACCCACAGAAAATGTAATTTGGAAAATTACAGAATGCGCGGAGACAGACCGGCTAACGAAATTACTTAGGAACCAAAAAGACTCTGATTATTATGAATGTTGGAACTTATGGTATATTTGGGTGAAAAAAAAGAGAGGTAAATGAAATGGACTGTATTAGTGGTATAGGTGCATATTTGTGTATGTTAGTTGCAATAACTTTGTATGTATATATATGTAAAGTACTGTTTTTAAAAATGGAAATAAACTTTATAAAAATAAATAAATATTATTACATAAATGAAACCACTTAGCAAAGCATCTTCATACAGTGATAAAACAGGATATGAAACTATAAATCACAAATGGCAATCGTGTCTTAGTATGCTTAGAGTAGATCTATTGATTATAGGATCTAGGAGTCCTAGTGGATAACCACTTAAAAATGAGCCACCAGTGTGCTGCAGTCACCAAAAAATCCAACACAATCCTAGGGTACATTAACAGGGAGATAGAATCAAGATCTCAAAGATCATAAAGTGTTAATACCACTTTATAATGCCTTACTAAGGCCACACTTGGAATATTGCATCCAGTTTTGGTCACCATGATATATAAAGATGTTGAGACTCTAGAAAGAGTGCAGAGAAGAGCAACAAAGATGATTAGGGGACTGGAGGCTAAAAAGCATATGAAGAACTGTTACAGGAATTGGGTATGTCTAGTCTAGTGAAAAGAAGGACTAGGGGTGACATGCTAGTAGTGTTCCAATATTTGGGGGGCTGCTACAAGGAAGAGGGGGTCAACCTAGTCTCCAAAGCACCTGAACGCAAGACAAGAAGCAGTGGATGGAAACTAATCAAAGGAAGAACCTAGAACTAGAACTAAGGAGAAATTTCCTGACAGTAAAATCAATTAACCAGTGGAACTTGCCTTCAGAAGTTTTGGGTACTCCATCACTAGAGATTTTAAAGGAGAGATTAGACAGCCATTTGTCTGAAATGGATCTATTTCTTGAACAGAGGGTTGGACTAGAAGATGTTTAAGTCTCTTCCAACTCTGTTATTCTGAAAATTGGAGAGCTTTTATTTCATAAAAACCGAAGTCTTACTGATTGTACTGAATTTAACCCTGAATTCCCTCTTTGATATTTTGCATGTTTCATGTTTGTTTGTTTATTTATTAAACATGTTTAGCTACAAGCATTAGGTCTATAACAGTAGAACAACTTCAAACACAATTAAAAACGGAGTTCTTAACTCAGCATTGACCCAGCACTTATTATGACTTAATTTCTGGAGGATCTAGATTTTTTTTTTGCATAACTAGTACAGATAGGGTAACAGTTTCCTTTATTAAAATCAGAAAGAGGAAAATGTATTTCTTTTTCATCACAACTGAACTGAGAAATAATTCACACCTTTCAGTGTTTCTCACAAATAGATAAATACAGTATAATGGGCAATGTAAAAGATGATAGAATGACCCTGCAATCTGTGACGGATGGAGTCTTTGTACAACAGGAGTTCGTGGATATCTACTGCTGCTATTGAGGGCATAATGTACACCTGAAAACATTAACTAAAGACATACAGTAGCTCTTTTGTGATCCGGTTTCAACCTGTTATACCAAGATAAGGATCTAGGTGTTGCCATAAGCTTCTTATTGCTTCAACTACAATATACAAATGAGAAATCAATTCTCACTGCTGCTCAAATTCTTAGTGAAAATAAATCCTTATCCAAAAGTTTACATAAAGCAGATTTCCAACCACTTTGTCTAAACAGAAATCCAGACACTTAAGAACAATACGCCTACAAAATCTGAGCAAGTCTTTGGTCAGTCATTGTCTGGAATAGTACAGGGTCTCCTGATTGAGCAGGGAGTTGGATTATTTGATCTCTAAGGTCCCTCCCAACTCTGTTATTACTCTTCCTGTTGTAATATTAGCTTTTATTGAGAGCAAACCCAATGCATCTCACAAAATATGGGTAAGACTTCCTATGGGAAGCTCCATTGATTCTTGGGTTCTTACATTTTACATAGTAGAGGTTCTTTATGTTTTTAAACATTTCAATTGTACTTAGAGAAAGGAAAAAATTTACCCTGGGAAGAATATAGGAGAGATAGAATAGGACAGGGAAAAATCTGTTAATGGGAACAGGAAAAGAAACAGATGTCCAAAGTTGCAACATTATGGGAAGAAGAAGTGATAAAAATATCCGCCATCATTTTTTCATTTGAATAGCTGGATGAATTTACTTCATTACCATACATTGGCTAAAAAAAGGGAGAGAAAAATACATTTATACAGGGCAGAAAGATGAGCAAAATTATTTCAGTTCTTCAGAACTAAAGAAGCTTCTTGGATGAGAAGCAAAACGTTTTCAAGGAAAAAAACCAAGGAAGTCCAGATGCCTTTGAGAAAAGCACTTTGGGACAATTATGACCTGGATGATTGAGAACCTCTACAAACATCTCAAAAAGTGAGGTGAGTCAAGCCTCATTCCATTTAATGCCTTTTGCATGTGCTGAGACTAAATTCATTTCCCCAGCATTTGGAGGGTTTCAGGCAAGAAAAGCTGAGCTGGTTTTTACTAAATATAATATTGACGGTGTCACAGTTAATTCTTCTATAATATTGTAAACGTAAAACAAGAGAGAAAGAAAATTCAACACAAATGATAAAAGTAGTTCAGAATATGAGTTAAATATGAGCTAAAGCCTTCAAACAGCAACACTGTTTTTGTCTGATTGAAATCTCAGAAGAGAAGCTGTCTCTTCTGAGAAAGAAAATCTACAGCCTTGGTGAATTGTAAAATAATTCAGTAACTTCGAAAGATTCTGAATGAAGAATGAGAATTTATCATACGGTTAGGAAATTAGAAAAATAGAGAATCCAATAGCTCCATCTAATGGCCAAGGTTAAAAAAAGCAGCAACTATAGAGATGTTCAGAAGATAGTATCTGAGCTATCATATATTAATGTGGATGTTCAACAGGATCAAACCTGATTAGGATTTCAATGGAAACCCACTTGGGAAAAGCAGGGCTGATGACTAGACTGGAAATATCCTGCAAGAGTGTTTCTCAACTATGGCAATTTTAAGACGTGTGAACTTCAACACTTAAGGGCTGAAGTTCACACATCTTAAAAAGTTGCCACAGTTGATAAATTCTGTCCTACGAGGTGGCATTGATGAACTACTTTCATGCTAGTGGCAAGAAAACAATAAATATTTGTCATAGCGTCACCATGAATCCAACTCAATTTAAAGGAAGCATTATTGGAAAAGCATTGTTTGGAAAGATTTTTAGCAATAATCCTCAATAGTAGCTGGCAATCTAGTAGCACAAAAAATGATGAGCCAGACTGACGAATCATAAAAGAGACCTGCTAGATCTAGGACAACTTTCCCAGCTCTACTATATGAAGATGTCAAGGACTGAACCTGTGAATACAGGTAGTCCTCGATTTGCAACCATTTGTTAATGACTGTTCGAAGTTATGGTACTGAAAGAAGTGACTTACAACCATTTTTCACACTTACTGTTGCTTAGCAACAGAAATTTTGGGCTTAATTGTAGTAGTAAGTTGAGGAGTCTCTGAATGCATTTATTAAAACAGTTTGTCTGTTTTAGGCATTTCATGATTAAAAGTTGTAGAAATAGGATCAAAGATGTGGTAAAATCTCCACTATTCAAACTTACCACTGATGACTCTCAGCACTTGATGGATCCAAGTTAACTGCATTCTCTCCAACAAGTTTTCCTGAAAAAGGTGCATTTTACAGATTTTAGCAATATGCATAAAGTAATATTAGCTCATGCTCCATTCACTCAACAATAAATACTTGATTGTGACCTTAAATTGGGAATTTATCTTATTTGGCTCCAGATTAATTTAATTCAGCAGGACACACATCTAGGATAAAACCAATGTGGTGTAATGATTAAGGTACTGGACTAGGCAGGGGACATCCAGGTCCAAGTCCTGCCTCAGCTGTTGAAGGTTATGTAGAACTACTGTCTCTCAGCATAACCTTGTTCCCAAGGCTGCTTTTAGGAGAAAGTTGGAAAAGGCATGTTGTCTTCAATTCACAGGGGAAAGATGTACTAAACGTATGTCATGTATGTAATAAATAAACAGATATATTCAGCTTTGCAATTAATATTTTAAAAAATACAATGCATGAGTTGGTAGAAAATTAAAAAGAACCTGAATCAGAATAAAACCTGACGCCCTTCCCCTAGCATTCCCTGTGTATTCAGAATTGAACTGGGGCAGGGAAGCTGCTTCTCTAAAATCCCACTAATATACTTGCTTAGCTAAATATTCTCACCATCTTTCTTGGTGTGAGGCTGCCCTGGTACAAGCAAAGAAAAGTAAAGAGGGAATCAGATTAGTTCCCAGCTGGATTGTTACCAAAATTATTTCTCTGCCTCAGCTGGCTAAATGAGCCACATCTTATTTTTAGCAGAAGCAATAATAAAACAGCATTCCTGATATATTTCTAGTCTGAACAAATTTGCATTAAAATCTATCTGAACAGCCAACCTTCAGAAGCATAATTCTTTTTCTCCTCAGCATCTGTAGTTAACTCAAACATGTCCCCGTAAGCTCGGACAAGTCTCCAGAGAAAGTCAGGATGGTTTTGATACTGCTTGCAAACAAAAGAGATGCATTGGATTGGCTTTATTGCAGAGATCTTTTGACATATTTAAAACGCATGTTCCCCCAATCCCCATATGCCATTCTGTAAGTGATTACATTTCTTGTATTTTAAATTCATTGGGTTCATGCCAGTGGTGAAATCTGAACCGGTTTGCTAACGCTTCTCTGTCTGTGCATGCGCATTGTGCATTGCACGCTGCATGCACATGCACAGTGTGCACCAAAAGAAGGCTTGTGAAGGTAAGTAGAACAGTGGGGGAGGGATCAGCCGTGGCGTGCAATTTAACTTTGCTAGAAAGCAGGATTTCCTGCTTTCTAGCAAAGCTAAACCCCACTGCCGGTTCAACCGAACTGGTAGCTTTTTTTTTTACTACTGGTTTGCCCAAATCAGAGCGAACCGGTAGCATTTCACTCCTGGTTCATGCATTATTGTGTTGTGCTTTGTTTATTTACTACACTTTTGAAGCTGCCTGACCCCAACCAATTCGGAGCTGCTGACAGAACGAAGAACAACTTAAAACAATGAAATACAATAAATTAGGCCAAAACAAATTACAAGATAATTACAAGATAGCAACCCAGACAACCCATAAAAAAGCAGGGGGAAGATCCATCCACCCTAGGCCAAGATCTGGGAGAACAGCCAGGTTTTCAAGGCCTTCTGGATACCATTAGAGTGGGAGCTGTATGGATCTCATGGGGGCCCTAATTCGAGAGGGAAGGTGCCACTACAGACATTGTACTCTTCCTGGATCCCAAAAGATGACACTGTTTAATTGCAGAGACTCAGAGTGCACATATTCTGCCAGATCAGTAACTCCAAATAAATGACCCTATGCCAAAAAAAAAAAACCCAAACTTTTTCCAGAATTTTCTCTTGTAGCAAATAATAGGATCTAGAATTTAATACATATATGTTTTAAAGTCTCTGCAGTAAAGTAAGATTTTTTTGCTGTACGGCCTGCCAGATTTCTATAAAGCGGTATATCAAAAATGGAAGACATGGAAGCAGTAAAGTATTTTTTTTCCTTTCTGCAAACTGAACTAATATACAGTAGTTTATTTTGACCCTTCAAATGCATTTATCTAACCACTGAAATTCATTCATTCATTCAACTCAGGGGACCCCAACATTTGTTGAAAACATCCTATGGGGTTTTGTACAAACCGGTTGCCATGATGGGTACATCTAGCAACACCCATTGGCAAAATGCAAACCAACACCTCCCCTATGCATTAAAGACTCTTTTTATCACCCGAGCCAACATTTGTCTTTCTTTCCTATGCAAGGGGGCTGCCTCTGAAGAAAGCATCACTTGATTTCTTTAGAATGGGCACAACCATTTATCTGAAAGGATATAAGGTCTCTTGTTTGAGCAGGGGGTTGGATTAGAAGAACCCTGAGATCCCTTCCAACTCTATTTTATTCTATGTTCTATCTTCTCTCTAATCCCACAGTAAAAGCCACATTGACTCTCATATAAACCAAATATTTAATGTGGGAAGAAAGACTATGCTGGTCTGTTGGCAACCAGAAAAGGGAAACCAGGAGAAGTGGAACTTGATCATGGATGTGATTCATTCATGGTTAGAATGTAGTATTGCAGGCTAATTCTGCTGACTGCCAGCAGTTCTAGTCTCACCAGGCTAAAGGTTGACTCAGCCTTCCATCCTTTTGACATTGGTAAAATGGGAACCCAGATTGTTAGGGGCAATATGGTGACTCTGTAAACTGCTTAGAGAGGGCTGTAAAGCACTGTGAAGTGGTATATAAATCTAAGTGCTATTGCTAAGTCCTATTTCCCATCTGCACTGAATAACCATAGCTACTTATATGGGGAACACACTGTTAATCAAAGGAGTCATTTTTAAGCAATGAAATTTTCCCCTTAAAACCAATCTACTCAAACGTGTCCTTAAACTTCAGCATGACTAAAACTTTTAAAAGTACATAATAAAAGGCACTGAACCAGTGGTGAAATTCAGCTGGTCCTATCCGGATCGTGTGATCCGGTAGTGCCGGCGGCCAGTGGCTCCACCCACCCGCCTATCATCACATCCTGTTTACGTTCACGCACGAACCGGTAGCAAAGGTAAATGAATACCACCCCTGAACTAAATTATTGACCATACCGCTTCTTCTCTTTCAAGCAATAGTTTGAAGCTTTCTCTTTTCTCATGTTCCGAGCCACCATGCATTCTGTCCACCTCCTGCAGGAGATTAAGTAATTCTATTTTTACTTCTGATTTCAAAAAAGATACAGAGGAATTGATCCATCCTTTTTCTTCCTCAGATTCTCCTTCGGTATCAGTATGAGCTGTCATGTAACTAAAATAGAAGAGGAGAAATATAATATTTTCTTCTTGAAAACCACATGGTTATATTGTCACTTGTAACTGTTGGGTTTTTTTCTAATTAACATATCTGAAGAATGCTGCAAAGTATGCATTTTCATTAATTTTGCAGTATCTACAGACAGACCAATTAAATTATTGCTTAAATCAGGCACAATACTTTGCACAACAGGTAGTCCTTGATTTACAATCATTCATGATTTTATGATTTACAATCATGATTTGCAATCATGATTTACAATCAATCATGATTTACAATCATTACAATCATTCAAGTGACCATTCAATGTCACTGAAAAAAGTGACTTACAGCCGTTTTCAGACTTATAATCATTGCAGCACACCCCCCAAGATCAAAGTTTAGACTCTTGGCAACTGGCATGTATTTAAGATGGCTGCAGTCCCGGGGTGATGGGATCATCTTTTGTCAACTTCTGACAAGCGAAGTGAATGGCGAAACCCAATCCACTTAATTATCATGTTACTAACTTAATGTCTTCAGTGATTCACTTAACAACCGTGGCAAGAAAGGTCATAAAACAGGACAAAATTAACTTAACAAACATCTTGCTTAGCAATGGAAATGTTGGCCTCAATTGTGGTTGTAAATCAAGAACTACCTGTACTGTATTATTATTTTTATTTATAAGAAACTATTCAGTAAAATTACAGTGACATTTTTGATGTTGAAACATAAAGCCAATCTGAATTTATTGAAATTCAGCAACTACATCTTTTCTAATTAATATTGTCCTTATCTTCAGTTTTGGTTGAAGTGTTTATCTTTTTAAAAGGAAGAAATTATTTTTTAATTTTAATTTTGTTTAAAATTACCAACTGAAAAATTCTTCAGACCATTGAATTGTAGAAAAGATACACAGCGGAATTACAGGTTTTTTTAAAATGCAATCATTTGGAACTAACAACATTTCTGCACCAAATAAAAAATGTTCTGACATTCAGAGGTATTAAGATTTATTATGGCGGTCAGTATTATTTACTAAATCACAAGACCTTGAGACAAGATAAATTATCTCTTAGTTTCCAATGAAAACATTTCAATCCTTTAAAAAAAAACAACCAAGGTCTTGTTCTTACCCTTGAAAAGACTGTACTGGATATTGCAAGTTGTTGCAGTTCTTATTGTTTGTCCCACAAGATTTCATAGTCTGCTTGTTTTTGAACTGTGCTCACCTACTTCTTATAGCAAAGTTATCAATGCATGATGCAACAGGGGAGTTTGTTTTTCAGCTGGCTTACTGTAGAATCCGAAAGTTATTATAGCTGAGCGGGAGTAACTGACCAAAGTCCACCCACTGGACCTCTGTGTATGGACAAGGACCGGTGCTCCCTGCTTCTAGTCCAGCACATTAACCACTACACCACACTGGGTCTCTTAGTCCAGTATTTGTTATGCCAGTAAAATTCAAGCCGTCAAATTCATAATTACAAGTTTGCAAATACTGTACTGATTTATTACAAGTTTTCAAGAGCTTTTTAAATTGGCTATAGGTTGTTTTTGTCTATGAAAATTAGTACATTCAGCATCGGGGAAGAGGAAGAATTTTATTTCAACTTCTCTCTCTACTGTAGAGCTTACAGATTATAAATAAAGAAGACAAAGTAGTAATTGTATTGGTAAAGACAGTCCTTACGGGTAAACCAAGCATCTCTACTTCTTGCAGCTGGTTCAGCTTTCCTCTTTAGAGAGTGGCAGAATCCAAGCATATTGGCTTGGATTCCACATCAAGGAATATACATCTCTTTATCAATCTTGAACATGTTTGATGAACATGTAAAAAAAAGCTAGAACAAATACATACACTTACTCAGACATACACTTAAAGATTAATATGCAACTGAAACCAGAAATTTTTCTTTTGGGATTGATGGACAAAACAATTAGGAAAAATGGTTATGGAGCTTTGTTTTTTTACATAACTGTAGTGAGATTATTGTATGCATGATGATAGAAAGATGTGGCACAACCCACAGTGGAGGAATGGTTGGTGAAGATGATGGAACTTGCTGAGATAGCGAAATTGAATTTTTTGATCAAAGAAAATACAATATCTATGTTTATTGCTGAATGCAAACACTTTGTAAACCTTTTGCATGAAACAGAAAAAAATGAACTTATGACTTATGGTTTTGATAATTAGACAGGGTAGATTATAGAAAGAAGAGTTATGTTGTAAACATGGAGTATAAGGTAAAATTATAATTGTATTTCTAACTGCCGCAAACAAAACTGGAAGTTATTTCTTTGTAACTTTTTCCTTTCTTGCCTATTTTTCTTTTACTTTTCCCCTTTCTTGCACCTTTATCTTTCTGTTTTTCTTTCTTTCTTTTTCTTATATTAATTTGTATTAGTTTTTAATCTTTCTTTTTTTAAAAAAAATAATAAAAATTATATATAAAATGTACCTTGTTTTTATGGGCTTTTTATCTTTTAAAAACCAAGCATTTCATTAACACAGTTCCAAATATTTTTAAAATACCTACCCGCCTTCACTTTCAGCCTCTTCAGAACTGGTGGTATCAGATACCCCTTGAGCTGCTGCCTCAGTTTTTCGCTTCTTTGCAGGCCTATGTGAAGGGCTGGTTCTGCGACTTTCTGTTTTTCCTTGAAGTTCATCTCGAACAAGTTCATCCAACTTTGGAATAGCTTCCTTCAGAAACATCAATTCACTTTTAAGTTCTTCCACACTTATCACCAAGCCATTCAACTTCTCCAGGATCTGAAGCTGTCTTCCTTGTAACAGCAAAACTGTCCTTTCCTCTTGGTGACTTTCATATGGAAAATCTATTAAATCAAAACTGTTGGCTGAATTTGGATATATGGGCAAATGCATCCCTTTGCTGCGCTTGTATGTCTTGAGATACCAACACAGGACAAAGGTTACTCCAGCAGCTCCTGCCATTAAGCCAAATAATAGCCTTTTGTTTTCAAAGTGGGACATGCCTGCTGCTTCTGAAAGAGAGTACAAAGCAGAAGAGAAACCATGGTTTAATGCTTTCTGTGAAATACCTTACTTTTTTCAAAAGACAGACTAAAGCACGGGTGTCAAACTTAAGGCCCACGGGCCGGATCCGGCCCATGGGGTGCTTAGATCTGGCCCAGGGGACCATCCTGGAAACAGCGAAGGACTGACCCACAATGTCTCACTTCTAGATATTTGCCCAGGCAATTGTAGACTACTTTGTCTACTGTTCCTCCCACAGCCCAATTTCTCAAGTTAAAATAATGTGGGGAAATACAGAAATGGGACACAAGGCAGAAACAGCCTAAATTAGGTGTGAGTCAGATTCTTCCATGACCGCGCAACTAACAAGTGAGTAGTTATTGGATAACCAAGTGTCTTGTCTGAAAGGTGATTTTCCCCCTTTCAATAGATAACTGGAGTCCAGTTGCCTTTTGAAGAAGAAAAAAGGCACCTTTGAGACAACAATGACCTGGATGACTGAGAATCTCCACAAACAACCATTGTTTATAGATGGAAGCAGAGGGTGTCGGAATAACAAATGCTGGGAAAGAAATAGTTGCAATATAACGTGTGTTAGCATGTTGCACCCAAAGTGCTTATAACAGAACTGATCACACCTACAATAGATCCACTAGCTTTGGGCCTTTCCCAAATATCAAGCTGATGTCACCAATTCAGATCTGATATGCTTTGGAGCAGTAGGACAGGTTTGGCTTAATACAAATCTTCACTTCAGTAGACCGATTTAAAGCAGACGGTATCTGATATTTACAAATGTCCATTAAATCAAAGACAACTGTTGTTAGTCAATGTGTAAAAACAGATTTGTTTTTGCAAAGCCAATCACATTGATATTTGATACATCAAGGTTTCACTGAAATTTAAATCCAGTGCAAAGGGGACAGGACAAGGCTGTTTAAATTATTGGTTTGGAATGAGAAGAGGAAAGTGTGACAGGGTCAAGGATGAAGTATTGGTATTTTGGTATATTGGTATTTTCATACCATGACTGCATTGCATTAAGATGCATATGGAGTAGAGCCTGCATTGAAGAAATAACAATAACATCCTGTTTCCTAAATGGGATTAGAAGGCGTCCTGCAGGTAAACAATTCACACTGTTGAAACTATCCAGCTCCAGTTTTCCATACACTGCTAAACACTTGGCTGAGACTTGGTTGACCTGCTTCAGAATAATCATTCATTAGATTTTTAAAATGTTACTTAGAAGCAGATATTAGTTAAATCTCATACTCGGTATGGTAGTAAATAATCCAAGGAAAATCAGTTTAAGATAAGAATATCCAGGGTCATAACTTCTGTTGGGCTCAAATACGGGTAATCTAATGATACCTGAAAGGCTAACCTCAGAACTAAACTAAATTAGTTTAGGTCCTGGGTCCTTCGGGAGAAATATATATATAAATATAAATAAATAAAAATATTCAGGAAAAGTTATTTCTAAGAAGTCCTGCCTATGAGTGTTTTGTGGGACATTTAGTATAATAGAGCAAAAGTTTTGGAGAGGTCATCCACCTATGACCTAATAATAATAATATTCGTTTCTAAGGTGCCTAAAACTCTATAATTGTGTTCTCTCCCCAGAAAGCCTGTCTCTTTAACTACGCTGTCCCCAATGCTTTAGGTGAGTTGCTAAGCTGCAGAGGTTGGCTTTCTTGTAACCGAAACAAGCAAGCATAACCCGAAAATCCATGTATCCATGCTCATTGTGGGCATACAATCACAAGAAGCGGTGCTATGTACAGCCCAGGCAGCCCGAACCGAGCAGAGCGCGCCTAGGCGCAAATTACGCGAGCCTCCGGCGCTGTCGAGGAGGAAACACGCACCCCTGCACCCGCTTCTGAGCGACTCTTCTCCTTCAGCCAGCCCGGTTT
>JANHZT010007362.1:315179-325223 GCA_032468215.1 Stegonotus admiraltiensis | reverse complement strand
TCTTCAAGCTTCCAAGGTTGAGAAACACTGAACTAACGTATTCCATTTGTTCATGTGACTAATGTCATAGGGAAGGAACCTGTAAATATAACATCCTGTCTGCTGCAGCTAAACTTAATAGTATCCTGTATTTGCAGATGCAGATATAAACATTCTGACTGTTTAAGGGGAGAAAGGAAGAGAGAGAGGGATGACTAGGGATGCTTTCATCCTTAGTTACCGTCAACTAGTAATATCACAAGAGGAGAAAACATAGCTTTCATCTAAGAAGGTTGGGAACTTTTTTTTTGGCTAACGATCACTCTTGTGCTATTTTCATTATTTTCCATCACTGAGGGACAAAGGCACATAGAAGTGATGCCATCATATCAGCACTTCAAACATTGGGTCTTTCCCCCCCATGCCCCCTTAGGGGCTTGTAAGAATTACAGTACTAAAACTTTTCCTACTAACTTTCTTGGCAGCAATGCAAAAGAGTTTGTCACTGTCTGTTTCTAGGATTGTTTCCCCCTGATTCTCAGTGTGATTTACAGTCCTGGTACTTCCTGGTTGCTTTCCATCCAAGTATAACCAAATCCAATTCTGTTTAGCTTTTTAAAGATCAGCCGAGGTCAGTTGCATGCTGTAATCTAGCTAGGCAAGGAATTTTTAGTAAATATGCTTAATGCATCTATTTTACTACTTAAGTGGGAGGGGGAGAATAATAAAGTCATCAAACTGAGAACGGGCAATTTTGTTGATGATCCTGGAAGTGTTCTAGAGACTATAAACACAGAGCTGGTATCCCATACTATAGATTGCAATCTCTGATCTACAGAAGGAATTGAATATATATATTTATAAAAATCCTGACTATATGATCCCTGACTGAACAAATGTCTGAGGATTACAATCAAGTAACATAAATGGATTGCTTGCATAAAGCGCCTGTGTTCCTGCTTTGTTTTTGTTAATTAAGACTTGTTTACATGGTTGAAAGTTAGCCACCTCATCAAATGTAGGCATAATGGTGTCTGTCCCTCAGAATGAATCTCAGGCCACAATTAGTGAATATTTGAAATATTTCTGCCCACAATTCAGTTTACATCTAGATTTCTCTGTAGTAAATATTTCCAAGGAAATATTTAAAGAAGAATTGGTTGTGGGTAGAGAAGCTCTGGTGTTTCTTTCAAGTGTGCACTTTTCTACTAGTTTGCTGTATTGATTCTCTGTACTGCATGGATGATTTTTTTTCTTGGAAATACATTCCTTCCTTTGTTACTATATAGAGTCATCACCAGAGGGTCAAGAAATGGTGAATCACCTTTACCAGCTAAATGTAAATTCTACTTGTCAGACTCTGTGAACCAAGCTGGAACATTCTGTTGGGAGGCACCTCTGTCAACTTGCCATAGTGTATAAAATGCAGATAATCATACATGAGAACTCGTTGAGTGACACTGCAGGAAATAAATAAACTGGGCTGCTTACTGATGATATTCCACATGTAAAATATTCCTGAAACAATTCTTTATCACTGTCTTTTTTACGACCAAAATGTTCTATGCACGAGCCAAGTTATGCTACATATGTTCTTACCCCTTTTTGGATGACAAAATAACTGAGATTTGAGTAGGTCAGGTTAGTGATTAATATTCCATCACTGAGAAATATGTTGGAATACTCATGTATAGTCTCAGCTCTGGGGTTTCGGGTTGATGTTGATTATCTACATTTAGTTCAACCTGGTTTCAAACTTTTGACACATAATGGACCACTGCTGTTGCTAATGTCCCATAGTAATTAACATGGGGAGGTAATATATTTGAAGTCTTTGAAAAAGCCCTTGAGACAGGTTCTATGAAAGTGAATGTACTGTAACTTTTTGTTGCCTTTCATACTTTCTAACCAGGGGGGAAATCCAGCAGGTTCTGACAGGTTCTGGAGAACCAGTAGCGGAAATTTTGAGTAGTTCAGAGAACTGGCAAATACCACCTCTGGCTGGGCCAGAGTGGGGTGGGAATGGAATGGAGATTTTGCAGTATCCTTCCTCTGCCACGCCCACCAAGCCACACCCACCAAGCCACACCACTCCCACCAAGCCACGCCCACAGAACCGGTAGTAAAAAAAAAAATGAATTTCACCACTGTTTCTAACTATCTAGGATTCCAGACACTTATAGAATGCATCGAGTTAATAATCCTGGGCAAAAAAAGGTGATATTTAAAAGTAAATGCGTACTTAAGAAACCTATGACTTTGCTATTTATATGAGATTGGCAAGAAGAATAAACTAATCCCACTGTTGTTACATAAAAGAAGGGTTTGTTCCTTACCATAGGTCCGTATTTGCTGTAGCAGCTGAGAAGGAACATGAGTCTTATTTGCTAAAGAAAACATAGATTTTGTCAACTTTGCCATTTTATTCTTTCTTGATATTTTCGGTGGCTCTGATGCTGAGTTTGGAAGAAGATCACAGAAAGAAGTAAGAGACTGAGGTCAACAGGCCTGGGAACCTGTTTGTGACTAATACATTAATGAGCTTCTTTGGGAAATATCCAAACCATTTTCATGTCTACACCTGAATATGATCAGACTTCAACGGGAAGCTGAGTGTCTTCAAAGAAGATAACTTTTCATTTAAAAAAAAAAAAGCCTGCAACACATTAAACTTTTATGCTTAAAAAGTAATGGCACTGAGTGACACCTATTATATGTGCAGCCAGTGTAATGTGGGTTACAGACAGGAAGTAATTGCTCATCAAAAGAACTTATTATTATTGAAATGCTTTTCTGAAACACTTAAGGCTATTGGTATCATGCTTGAAGTATTTTATGTAGACAGTTTTTCCTGATCTCATTCTCCAAAGTCCATCAAACCAGAGCCAAGGCCTTTTAAATTCCCTAATATCTGGGTTAATCTTGTATTCACAAATGTAAAGCTTTAAACACTATCCTAGGATTCATGGATTAATAAATTGAAGACAAGAAGGGTATTGACAACTTATTAGTTTTCTTTGGGGTTAATGTTGCTTTAATAAGACAATATTGTTGTATACTTATAGCATATTAACATTCTGCCTACATTAGCATCTCCAAATCTGTTGAATGTCAGCTTGGCCACTAGGAAAGTTTTCCTTGATATTTATACTTTCAGAATAGCTGTTACACAAGTATTGGCAATGAATATGATAGGAAGAAGAAGTGGGAAGCCTTCACATATTGGAATGGATGGATACATTTAGATGAAGCATATGGATAAACATAGAGTACTTCAAGAATGGCCAACAGCTTCCAAAATCTAGGAATAACATACAGCCTCACACTGTACTAGACCCCATACTCTTAGCTATGATCTATATTACACCCATTGCCATCTGTGTTTCATTACAGGTAGTTCTCGACCACAATGGAACCCAAAATTTCTGCGGAGCAAGGCAGTGGTTAAGTGAGTTTTGCCCCATTTTATGACCTGTTTTGCCACAATTATTAAGCAAATCACTGGAATTGTTAAGTGAACCATGCAGCTATTAAATGACTTCCTCCATTGACTTGATTGTTGGAAGCTAGCTGGGAAGGCTACAAATGGTGGTCACATGATCTCAGGACAATACAACTGACATAAATACATGCCAGTTGCCAAGCACCTGAATTTTGATCACATGACCCTGGGAATGCTGCAATGGTTTTAATTGTGAAAACCTGGCATAAGTCCCTTTTTTAGTGCTGCTGTAGGGCCAAATGATCACTAAACAAATAGCTGTAAGTTGAGGACTACCTGTATAATGTTGGGTGTATCTTATGAAGAAATTTCTCAGATCAAAGACTTGTCTAGACCAGCATTCTGTTCATTTGGAACATTGATCAGTGATCATTTGGAAGCCACCAAACAGGAATCAACCATTACCAATAGCTCTGAAATACAACAATACTGTATAGTCAAATGGTCAATCTAGGAAGTGCTAAAGAAGCATTACTGTTGTATATACACATATATTGATGTGAGTGGCAGAACCTTGGTAAATTCATACTTCTTTTTTTTTTAAATGATGCTTTATTTAAAACCCACCCATAAATGTGACAGAATGAAAAAATTGCTTGCAGAAAGGAAAGCCTAATGGATTAGATTGACACTGATTCCTAATATAACCTGCAAGGAGCATCCTCCATATCTTTCAGTCCAATTCTGGGGGTTCACAGGGGTTCGGGAGAAGCTCTAGCTAAGATTCTATGCAGTTCTGAGAACCCCCAAATCCCACTCCTGGCTGGCTCCACTCCTGGCCTACCCCCCCTCCCAGGAGTCCCCGCACAGCTTGTTTTGGATGCAGATAAGTGCAGGGCATGCACCGAGGCTTGGGGAGGGTGAAAAACGGGCCTATCAAAAGTTCGGAAAGGCCGGAAACGGTCCCATTTTCAGCCTCCAGAGGGCCTCTGGAGCCTGGGGAGGCCACTTTTGCCCTCCTAGAGGCTCAAGGAAAGCCTCCAGAGCCCAGGGAGGGCAAAAATTCCCCCCTGCCATGGTGCAGGAGGCCACGCCCATTATGGCTACATCCACCCAGCAGCCGGGCAGAGAATTCCTAGCTAAAATTTTTGAAGCCCATGCCTGGTCCAATTCTACCCAGTTTCAACCCACTATCTCTATCTAGCCTACAACTTTTCTTCCTAGGTCCTAATCTTCCCAGGTTCTACTCTGTTCCATGACTTTCAAGTATTTTGGAAAAGGATGCCATTGATTAATGAAGGTGAGCAGTAGTAAAAATAAATTGCTCTGTTTCAAAAGCCAGCTGGTTTTTCTTCAAGCGTCCCTCAAATCCATCCTAGACATGCTGAATGACATCACAGTATCATTTGCCTCGAGTGGGAAAATGAGTAGAACCAACTTCTCTGTAATGCAGAAGGAAAAAAAGGCTTGCACAGAAGGATTAATGTCTCTTAACTAAACTATTGAACATGCAAAAGTGATTTGCAATCTAAAAACAAAACCGAAGGGCTGGAAGTGGCTACTAATACTGATCAGGGGCCCTTTCTGGCAGACTGATAATGGTGGAAAGGCATAATCCTGAGGACATAATGATTTTGTTGGGGAAAATAACTCATGGACAATGGGTGAATTGAAGGGACAAGCAGGGAGGCAATAATGGTAGAAAATGAGAATAAGCCTGAAATGGAGTCTGCTTTTCATCCGATATAAATGTATGATAAGGGTTTAACATAAGGCGAGTCCAAAGGCCTTTTCTCGGGGATTGATTTAGGTGCTATGATGGTTTTTCCAATATTGTGAAAGTGGAAAGCGATACTATTTGAATTTCAAATTGTGTGGATGGGCGAGGATTACAGAACCATAGTCCAAAAGCTGCATGAGGCACCAGATTGGGAACAGCTGGTCGAGGGTTCTATTTTTTACTTAAGTGAAGATTTAAAATATGTATAAGAGCAGGCAAGAGATTGTCCCACCAGGACTTTTATAGAACTGGAGTTTGTCTGCTGGGGTTTTTGAGTTTCTGTTTGAAATAGATGAAGTCCATCAGAACTAGACGAAATTCTAGATATGGCTAATGGGAACTGAATCTCTTTTGTAGCTTGATTATAAACCTACTTGCTCCATCACTTTCTTTTCCTCTCCTTTTTTCCCCCCTAAAGTGCCATAGTTCTTTGCCTCTTCTTGAATGAGTGCCAAAAATTCCAACAATGGCAAGGGAGACAAGAAGAAAGCAAATGAGCCTTAAATTACATCTTGGCTGGTGAATCTTTTCAAGGCCTTCTATCTCAGCTGAGCAGCACTGTCCCTGCAGTGTTTAACTCAAGGTAACTTGCCACTGTTCTGGCCTCCCGAGTGATGGATAGCTTCTCTACATTTCACTTTCCAAAGCCTGCCCATCAGATTTGGGAAGGGATGAAACAAGGGCACATAATAGAGATGAGGTGGAGGTGGGGAATGAAACGGTGAAGAGAGATGAATTCTCCTGGGCTCGTTCCACAGAATCTTAATAATGTGCTAAGTTATTGTGCAGTGAAGGAATGCAATTAGCACAGCAGCCAAAATCCTCCTCCAGCAGGGTCATTACTGCATTAGTAAATGGAAGCTATTAAAATGTACACTTTTCCTAAACATACCAGAGAAACTGCCAGCCCAACAGGACCTAGGATTGATGAGAAAATGACCATTGCTCCTTTGCTCATTCCACTTTTCACGATGACTTTTCTGATCAGGCCTTTGACTGCATCTTTCTCTTAGGCTCTTTTGTATTTTTTCTTCCATCACCCAGCTCACGTTCTACACATTCTCTGGAGAGATCTTTCCTGAAAATCAAGTTGCAACTCCACTGAGAGGAATCAGCAGTGAACTCAAAGGCAGTTTCCAGCTGTGAAAAGAACAGGCAGCAGTAGATTTTGCTAGTGGAGACTGAGATGTTGATGAATGATTGGAGATCTGTGCATAAATAATGCCTGTCCTGCTCCTGTTCCAGAGGTCCTGATTTAATCTGTGCATGAGAAACAAGGGATCGCTCTGGTTACTAATCATTTGATGAAAACCTTTCTATGAGGAATTGGACAAAGCTTTAGACTCCCTAAGTTTTTCTCCATAGGGAAGAAACAAAACACCCCATATTTGGGGGGGGGGAGGGGCGAGAGGGAGAGAGAGGGAGAGAGAGGGAGAGAGAGAGAGAATATTAAATGATTCATCATAAATATCAGGCATTTTAAAGCTAGTTTCACTCTTCAACTTTACTGACAAGATCATTTTTAAAAATGTGGAAATTCAGAATTTCATTCAGGATCCAGACATATGAGAATCCTGGATATATCTGTACTATTTTAAAAAGATGTTGCAAAACAATGGTCTGTCCCTAAATTGCAGTGAACTAAAAGATAACAATTTGATCAAACCTAGATTTTAAATTAAGCAAAATATTTCATTTTCCTTATCTATAAGTTAGTACATCTGAATCGTTTGTAGGACCTGACATCTACTTAGAATTAAAACCTATTAATCCCAGTAAGGATTACTCCCAAATGAATAGACTCACAACACTTGTTTGAATTGATATTAAGAAATAAACTCTACTGACTTCAGTGAGATTTATTTTCAGGTAGAATTTGAATTTTTACTTTTAGATATGTGCAGAAGATGAATAACCCCTTTTAAACTGATTTGTAAATCAAAGCAGCAGCTTGCTTCAGGGTAGCCTGACAAATCTGATAGCTGTGATAATATTCTCAGATCTGGTAGGTTTTCTAATGATTCTGGAATTTCAGAGTATAGAATGATGTGAAGGGCTTTCTGGTATGAACATGACCAGCAGGCCAATGAGTTTAATCACCTCGTTAAACTCTCCACCTATCAAAGGTCTTTTGGGGTTGGCAAAGCTAAAGCTGCTTTGGCTTCATTCACCTCTCAGCAATAAAAAAAAAAATCTTTAATGAGACCAGCCACAAGTGTTGATTTTGCTTTCTTACACCGATATGTTACAATTTTCTGCTGGACTTGAGATCTCAAGTGGGAATGCAATGTAGCTGTCAGCACTCATGCTGACCTATCCGATACTTTTGGATCAAATCCCATTTTTAAATACTGCATGATTGAGGCAGGTTTCACTCTCTTGCCAATGAGTGAATGGGTGCCAGTCTTTCATGTCTACTGGATATGGGAGAGGGAATCAATATGGTGTCGATCATACTGCAATCAAATCTATGCCTGGTTTTTTATGTGTGGCACATACATGATGCACATAGGAAAACTGGAAGAACTTCATTTATATCATCATAGACAACATCTTGACTTTTTGACCTTAGCCTAGAGACATCCCTGCCTAGAGGTACTAGACTGGACTGACTGTTTTCTGCTTTTAGTAATGCTAGGTGCTAGGAGAAGACAAGTTTGCATACCAGCTATGCTAACCCCCATTCCCAGAAAACAAATGATCGGACATAAAAAAGGTGCATCACCCTACAAACACAAGTTAATGTATTTTTTGGAACATTCTGTGAAGAAAATAGAAAAGTTTGGACTTTAGTGCATGTAGTGCATGCATATAAAATTTCTAGGTCACTCCAAGTGTCTTTAGGTGGCTTTTCAGAGAATTAAAAGAACAACTTTCCATAAAAAGCAACTTCCTTAAAACAAGTATTGTTGTTTTACAATTGAGGGGACAAAATCATACTTCCACGTAATATCTTCTTTCAGTTTGGAAGGAGTTATGATTTGCTTGGGTTCATTAGTCAGAGCCTTGACATATCCATTGTAATCTGGGAGAAAAATCAGGTTTTTTGAAGTTGCCTTGAAGTTGGGCAATCTCTGGGGGATATATGAACATTTTTATTTTTAAATAGGACTACAACATTTGTTGAACAACTTCTCTATAGGTTTGAAAGATCTCTTCTTTAGTCTTTTCTATCTTGGCTTTTTAAGCAGGATTTTTTTTTTTTTGCTCCTGAGGAGGAAAGCTATGGCAAACCTAGACAGCAGAGGCATCATGCCTACCATAAAAAGACAGCATAAAAAGCAGAGACATCACCCTGCCAACAAAAGTGTGTATAGTCAAGACTATGGTTTTCTCAGTTGCAATGTATGGCTGTAAAAGTTGGACCATAAGAAAGGCTGAGCGCCAAAGAATTGAGGCCTTTGAACTATGGGGCTGGAGAAGACTCCCGTGAGTCCCTTGGACTGCAAGGCAATCAAACTGGTCAGTCCTAGAGAAGATCAACTGCTCTTTAGAAGGCCAGATCCTGAAAACGAAACTCAAATACTTTCGCCACCTAATGAGAAGAAAGGACTCACTGGAGAAGAGCCTAATTCTGGGAAAGATTGAGGGCAAAAGAAGGGGACAACAGAGAACGAGGTGGCTGGATGGAGTCACTGAAGCAGTAGGCATGAGCTTAAATGGACTCCAGAGGATGGTAGAGGACAGGAAGGCCTGGAGGAACATTGTCCATGGGTTTGCAATGGGTCAGACACGACTTCGCAACTAACAACAACACTTTTTTCCCCAGAAAAATGCTGCAAAAAGTATTTGAAGTTCTATTGAAACGTGGCAATGTTCATGTCTGCAAAGGGCCCACCTTCTCTGCTGCTTCTACTCTACTCTGCCAAAAGTGAAGCAACTCTAGATGTCATGGCCCATGGAAAAAGGGGCAGATGGGCTGACTTATTATTTCTCAAATCTGTAAGGGAGCACAATTCACAATGAAAAGGGAAATGAAACACCATTTTTCAAAGACCCTGAATCAAATGGCTTTGTCTTTATTCTCAGATTGCAAACTCAAATTGAATCATACTCCTTTTGAATCTCAGATCTTCATAATAGATTATCTTTCATGAATTTAACCAACAAGCTTGATATACTGCAATCTAGAAAAGGTTATAAAAGCCTACAACCATTACAAAACAGGCCAAATCCAGGATAATTCTCCAAATAACAATATATTAAAAGCTATTGTGTTAGCTTTTTTCAACAACTATTGATTTTGATGACATCGGGCTCTTTTTAAGACTCTTTAATCCAACATCTAATTAATGTTTGGGGACTGTGTTTTAAAGTTATGACTTTAGTACTCTCTATTGATGCTGAAATATTAATCCTATTCTAGTCCAGCTCCAAGTGTCTAGACATCTTAAGGATCTCAAGTTTCACCTGGATTTGGTGGCAGCCAAATGACCTTATGTGTGTCAGAAATACTTAATTTCATAGTTAATGCCAAAATGCAAAGTGATCCTATACCCATTTACCTGGCATTAGAAATAACATTGTTTATACCTAGTGCCCATAGGATTATGCTGTGCCTAATTCTTCCATTAGTAAAACAAAATACAGAAGATAATTGCATTTCATTTTAGTAATGAAAAAGAGAAATAATGCATTCTGAAAGACTATTATTGTGAATACAGCTCTATTGCTAAACTGCTGTTAGTGTTAGGATGTTTTGCATAACATTCAACCATAATATTCCTTTCTGTAATTTAACAATGTTATTCTATGTCCTACCCTCTGGGACAGGGGTAGGCAAAGTTGGCTCTTTTACACCTTGTGGACTTCAACTCCCAGAATTCCTGAGTCAGCCAAGCTG
>JANHZT010007362.1:214894-235088 GCA_032468215.1 Stegonotus admiraltiensis | reverse complement strand
CGGTGTTGGGTGGTTGTTGTTTTTTTTTTTTGTAACTGGTGCTTCATAGTTTCTCCAAGGTCACCTTCATGGTTCCTTACACTATGGGTGGCATAATTTTCTCGGTCAACTTTGTTGAATTATCAGCTTTCTTGAACCAAGGTTTCTACTCTAAGATTATGGATTCTTTCTTTTTTCTTTAGTGTGAATAAGTGAGAGCATGAAATGAACTGAAGGAGGAGAGTTCTCCCACTACAAAGAATTTAACACCCCCCTCTCTCTCATTTCTGCATGCTTGCAATTGTGCATAATGATTTCCACAGATTCTACATCAAATTCAAAAGTAGGGCAAAGATTAGTTTAAGTGGAAGAGCTGGGTTCAAACAATTTCAGAATGACAGGAATGGTGACTAATTCTGAAACTCAGCAGGCACACAGAACATTTGCCTATGCAGAAGTGAAAATCAGAAGCATGGGGAAGATCAGTTTTCATGTTGATTTGTGGTGTTTGAGCACTGCTCGTGAACAAAGTGATGATGCAGCATCCGAAGGGAAATGGTGACTCTGCAATTGCTTGTCCTTCCTTTCTGTAGAAGGAGGGCATTTCCTCCCCCCAATGCAGAAGGAAAGAATAATCATACATGAATCTTTTTGCAATTACTAATATTACTTGCTTCCATTATGCAAATGTTTCATTGTTACTCTTTCCACATATATTACAATGGCCTATGCATACATACTGAGAAACAATGAAAGATGTATGGAAGACTACTCATTCAGAAGAAGACATGAAATGAAATCATCATATGAGCAAATCAGAAGTTAAAGAATGGGACTAGTGGATGTAATATCATAGTACAGATAAAGCAATTCCAAATGTCCTACCAATTCTTTGCTTTACTTTTTTACTTTGTTTAGAGTCAGTTACCTTTTTTAAAAAAAATACTGTTTATAAAGGTTTAAAATAATATCTAACATCTTTTATGATTCTTTTTCTTCAGATTTATTTATTCGATTTATACAAGTAGTTGTCAACTTACAATGTCAATTGGGGCTCATAATTTCCATCACTAAACAACGTGGCTGAAAAACATGAGCAGACTGCTTAGTGACAGCAAGCCCTCAGTCCCAGTTGCTGTTGTTAACCATATTCCATGGTTGTTAGGTGAGGGAACTACCTTCTGGCTTCCCGCAATCAAGTCAGTGGGGAACCCAGCAGGAATTTGAAAGTTCCAGGTGGCTCACAAGCAGACTGGCAGGCAGATAAGTGGCACAGGGATCATGAAAATGTGGAGGTACCACGAGGGTTGGTTAGGGTGGAGGGGTTCATAAGAGTATGAAGGGTGCAAGAGAGGTTTGGGGTGATAGGGGCACACAAAAGTGTGAAGGAAGCACAGCAAGGGTCCAGGAGGAGGATGTGGGGGTATGCAAGCAGCCAGCAGTATTAGCATAAAGGATGTGCAGATGGGGAGACCTACCCAGTGTACTATACTTCCATACAAATCTGAACTAATAGAGGCTTTCTACCAAGTTTCTGGTTCCCCTGAAGCCAAAGTAGAATCCACTTCTATTCTGTCCAATCTATCAATAATATATTGGGTTTTGAGAATGATGTGCAGATGTAATTCTGGCCAGATTTAATCTAACTGGTTCTTTTCTAGTTGATTGCTGTTGTAATTGAATATTCTGTAAGCTGACTTTAGAGGGCTCATCTCTGTTTCAAGGCCATTGAGCCAGTACTGAAGACATTTCTGCAGCCATGTAGCCAGCATGATGTCACAGAACACTGTTACCCTCCTACCATAGTGGTACCTACTACTTGCATTTGCATGCTTTCAAACTGCTAGGTTGGCAGGAGCTAGGGTGAAGATGAGAGCTAGGGTGAAGATCAAGTGGCACTCAAATGTTGAACCTGGCTGCTGGCTTTTGAGCCCAGCATTTTAACCACTGAGCCACTGCACCACCCCTAAGTAGGATATGGGAGATAAATATTATTTCTATCATATACTCTCACAACATTAAAACAATGCAAGTAAGCTCATTTGTTTTAATTGTCTTTGAATATGATTTCATATTAGCTTGTTTGCATTTGACAAATTCCGTTCTTGATTGCCAGATACTTGGAGTTATGAGAGAAGTTCATGATTTTTGCTTTCAGTGTTCATTGGTTAATATGAGCATTTGGTGCCTAAGCATTAGAAATGACATTTTGTACATGGAAGATGGTAGATATGATTGAACTGGAAAGTCTTGAATTGAACATTTCCCAACATTTCTTATGTGAACAGATCTTAAAGCATGAAGAAAGGGGTGAGTATGACTAGAAAGAACTAGATAAAACAAGATACAATGATTTTTAAATACAGTTACCTGTATTGAGGGAAATAGAAGTATACTGATTTGGTTGAAACATGAAGAACACTTGAAAGTTTTTCATTTTGTCTGCACGCTTTGTCAGGTATTACCAACAAATGAATAAAAACATAAATCTACTGTACAAACACCATAGGTATAGAAAGAAAGAGAATGACATAATCCATTAAGAAATATTTCTGCACCATGCAATTATTACAGCTGTGTAATTGAATGGGGGAACCATTGATCTGCAGTAGAAAGGAAATTGCTCTTTCTTCATTGTGTTCCCATGAATATGTGAACATTAATCTCAATCTATAATCAACGTTCATTTCAAATCTGATTGCATGCCACTAAACACCCATAGCTATGCTAACATTATGTTAATACGGTTCAACATCATAGCTCCCAGGTTCACAGCACAAATATTTTTCTTTGGCAATCAATAGTAATTTCAGTGGAGTGGTTGGAAGTCACATTTTAATGGCAATCTTTTCACCAAGTTCCAACTGGAAACTCGGCAGGTACCTTAACATGGCTGCTGCAGAACATTGCATGTAATCAGATAAATTAAGTAAAAGAGAAGAGAGAGAAAGAAAGAAAGAAAGAAAAAGAGAGAGAGAGCACGCTCAAAGGACCAAAAAAAAAAAAGCAGTGCCAAGATGTTCAACACATCATGATAGATTAAAGTGTTCATTATGATGAAAAAGAGAGTGGATTTCAAGACTGGAATTTGGATTCCATTGGCTTTGAGCCAAAGTAGTATTGAAAGGCAGGCTGCCCAGGGTTGAGCAAATAGCTTACAGCAGAAAGTTGAAAATGCATTGAGCCCATGTTATTCTTAATTTGGGTTCCTAGAGAGTAAATGCTGATGTTGTTTTAGGTTTGTTATTTCATCAAGCGGGATTCTTTAAAAATAAACATAAATTTGTGGCTTTGAAAGCATGAGATATTTGGAGAATGGTTCCCATCAAAATTTGCAGAGGAAAATTTGTGGTAGGGAGATTCTGTTCTTTGCAATAAAGACAGAAGCTTTGTTAAAAGTGCACGCTGGTTTTCTGAGAATGACCCTTCAAAATCTATGACACAAAACACCGATGTTACAAATCTGCTTCTCAAAATAAATGACCTGAAACTATATAAAATGTGCCAATTAGGATCAGATCATATAAAGTGTTCATGTAAAATTCCATTCCGAATTAACATTCTGAACTTGCCACTGCACCTAGAAAGTTTTCCTACTGCCATTTTTGTATACCTTGAAAGATTTATGAAACATGCTGAGATTAAAGAGAATTGGAAGGTCTTTGCAGAGGTGGGAGAACAGGATGGGCAAGCTGTGTTGGGTGTGTTAAGCTAGTCTTATAATTCACAGGAAACATCATTTGTTTCCTTGAAGCAGTAATGTTTTCTACCCATTAGAAGTTATGAAACAGTGCTTTCCAAGTGAGAAGAATAAAGGGAACTTGAGTTTTGCAGTTAACTGGAATCATATTCAAATTTTGACTGTGTTCCTTTGAGAACCCTTGTGATTTGTATAAACTTGTCTCAAGATTATGAACCCTAGACATTAACAGCCATTTTGGCCAGGTGAAGGTTGTAGCTAGTGCTTTCGAAGATTTCACTTTTATTTGCAGGCTGTAAAGTGTAATCCTTCTTTATCCCCATAAAAGTAGAACTCGGGTCAGTCACCTATTCCACCTTGGCACAATGAGATTGGTCTCTTGGTCTGCTGAGTGTATGTGGGCCGCTATGCTGTATCATCATATATATGCCCATTGTGTGAGCTTCACCACATCCATGTCTACTGATGCTGAAAATGGAATGCTAGACTAGATTGTCTGATCCAGATCTTTGTCTGACTTTGCAAGCCATTTCTTCTCTTCTAAGCCTTTGGTTAAAACATAGTACAAAACAATTGTTTCCAAAAGGTAGGGTTTGGGAAACTGAGGTTTCTTGAAAGAATTCTTAGATTATTGGTGATTATTATGTTTTCCACAAAGACAGTTTGCCTATCCCTACCATTCTTCCCATTACTTACTTAATATTAAGCCAAATAGTGTCACCCAATGCTGACAATTGTAAACTGGAATTTCAGATTCCACCTTTTCAGATTTTAACTGAACAAAGGGGTTCCATGTAGTTAAAGGAATGATAAAACTGCTGACCTTGGATCAGAGCCGAGTTGGTGCAGTGGTTAGAGTGCAGTACTGCAGCTACTCTGAAGTACTGCAGTGCAGTACTTCAGCTGACTGCTAGCTGCAGTTCAGCAGATCGAATCTCACTGGCTCAAAGTTGACTCAGCATTCCATCCTTCCGAGGTGGGTAAAATGAGGACCTAGATTGTTGGGGGCAATATGCTGACTCTGTAAACCGCTTAGAGAGGGCTGTAAAAGCCCTATGAAGCAGTATATAAATCTAAGTGCTATTGCTATTGCTATCGCTCTCGCTCTTGCTATTGCTACCGCTACCGCTATCGCTACCGCTATTGCTATCAATAAAGGTTCTCTGCCTAGATTTGTCACCAACATCCACACATTAGCTTTGGTAGACCTCTACATGCCTAATATTCCTGTAAAAGATGTACAAGATCAGGAAAAGTTCAACACCACAACCTTGCTGATTCTTAAATCTTTGAATCCAAAGGGAAATTCAATAATTCCAAAGAGTTTTATAAAGGGAAAGATCAGAGGGAACTGTACTGTAGAAGGATTCCTCCCCTTTCCCCTAGTCACAAGTCCTCCCTCAGGATAATTCTCCATGGATCTGATATTTTCAGTAAAGAAATGTCCTTAAGCTTCAAGTAGTGATTTTTCTTTTTTTTCCTTTTTTTCCTTTTTTTCCTTTTTTGCTGCAAAACAGCTGACATGGCTTCCTTTCTGCATTTCATAGTATGATAGTCTTTTGCTACTGTTGAAGCATACCTTTTTATAATGAGGAATAGGAGTGTTCTCAAAGTGAGATGAAGAAATGAGATGAATCAGATAAAGTGAGGAGGAGAAACAGTTAAAAGTTTGTGGTGGAGTTGGATTAGTCAAATTGGAAAATTCATAGATGAAAGAACTACATATGTGTAATTGCGCTCAGACTTGTATGTGTTCTTTTGTTCCATCCCTATGTGCCATATATAAGCTACAGTTTCAGAAATACACTGCAGAGTGAAATGGGGGGATAGCTTTCGCCATCCTAATTGTACTGATTAAGGTCTCGTTCTGCCTAAAGATAGGGTCATTTTAGTTAGTTTTTGTCAAGTCATGTTTCTTCAGGATCTGGCACAAATTGTACATCCCTCCCATTCTAATTTCTACAGCAATGAAGAGATAGCTACAACATTTTTTCCCTAAAAAGAAGCTTTGTTTGAACATTTCTGGCAGCCTCTCATGGGGAATTTTAATGTCTTTCAACCACTGCACACTTTATCTGCTCCAGTTCATATGCACCCATTAATATAATTAAGCCAACTTAATTTAACATACTATAGCAAGTGGAATTTGGAACACAAATCCACATAAACAAAAATTTCAATGCAACAAACTTGGCATAGTCAGAATACTGCTGTCTTTGCCAAGAGAACCCATCAAATTGAATGCCTTTATAATAAGGTTGCAAATCTGTGGTTTACCAACAATTCTTGATTATTCAGGGAGCCACATTTTTCTCTGTATAAAGACTTCCATAGATAATATACCTAAGCATCACATTGTGGGAGGGAAATTTGCATAACTCACTTTCCCAAAATAGAATATTACAAAATGTGACTAGTTCTATTTATTTAAAATGTTGCTTGCCGGTATGGATAGCCAATTAGAAAAGATTTATGGAAGATTGATTTTATATCAATGGTAAATGCATCAAGATTATTATGTGCAAAATGATGGAGAAATATTGAAACTCCCATAGAGGAATGGATTGTGAAGATGGTGGAAGGGGCAGAAATGGAAAATCTGATCTGTTTGGTTAGGGATAAATAAGTACTTTTATAAAAGATGGAAACTGTTTATAGAGATTTTTACCAAAAATTGAAAAGAATAAAATTATTATTTCTGAAATTGATGACTAAAAGGGATTGAATAAGCAGCTGAAGGGATTTGTGTTTGAAGATGGATAATGTGTTTGCTGAAAAGAGGCTCAGAAGTAACTTTTTTGTTCTTTAATTATTTTTTGTTTCTTTTATTGTCTTTCTCTCTTGCTTTCATATATACATTTACATTTACATTTGCATTTGCATTTGCATATACAAATACAAATACAAATACATATACATATACATATACATATACATATACATATACATATACATATACATATACATATACATATACCATGTTTCCCTGAATATAAGATCCTGTCTTATATTTTTTTGAACCTCAAAATAAGCACTTGGCCTTATTTTCAGGGAAGTCTTATTATTTTGGGGCGCGTGTGGCAAGATGGGGCTCCTCTTGCTATCTTACCTGATTTCCAGCTCTGCATTTAAATATTTTTGGAGAGGGCTTATTTTTTGGGGGGAGGCTTATTTCAGCGCATGTGCTCAAAAGCCCGATTGGGCTAATTATCAGGGGATGTCTTATTTTTGGAGAAACAGGGAGTGTATGTATATATATGTATATATGTATGTATGTAAAAATTCTTAGTAAAATTACTTTTAAACTGTGGCTTGGCTGAGTGGAGTTCTGGATGTATTAATCCAGTTGTAATATATAAAGATTTTTTTTTTACATTGTTATGTTCCATAACAGCCAAATTACTCTCATTTCAATCTAACAAGTATTATATATAATTCTTTCTTTATATAGTTTATGTGCTTTGGCAACACAGTCTTTTATATTGGCAGTACTGCTAGAATGGAATTCCCCTTTTTTTCTCCCTGTGGGGAAACCATGTTTATCTGCTTTGAACAAAAACAACAAAGGGTCTTATAACACTTTAAAGTCTAACACATTTATTGTAGTATAAAACTTTGCGAATCAGAGTAATTTTGCTGCTGTTTTCAGTTCGAGATGGTTCTGAAATTCTACTTATTTCTGAGTTTCTTAGTTGGTCTTAATTCTTAGTTGAATTATTGGGTCTTATAATCATTTTTGTATAAAACTTTAGGGTCAATTTATTACTGCTTCCAGTTTCTTTAACTCCTTTGAAGATAAACCACGGGCCCTTAAATACACATAAGTTTCAAGAGTGAATAAACAAAGACCATGAAAACAAATAGCGTTCATGATGCAACCGATGTATCACTGAATTAAGATTCTTTTATGCGGTATTTACAGTACATTGATCTACACCTTAACATTCACTAATAGAACAACAAACAAAAACAATCATTTCTGTGTGACATTTCTGCACTAAATAATATCCATAAAATATTTTCTTCAAACAAAGCAACTTGGTGGCAATACATGTACAATATCTTCAAAATTATTTTTGTCAGTATTTTATCTATTTGCATAAATAATATTCAAGGAGGAAAATAAAAGATGAACTAATTTATGTATTGCATTGGTTACTCTGTTTTATGGCCTTTGTTGAGACCTGGATCGAAATAGTACATCTATCTTTAGATCTTTTAGTAGTCTCTGATACCATTTTTTATGGACTATCTGTTTTAAAATATTTCTGCTCTTTCCTTAATTGGTGCTTGCTATTGATGTTTCTAGCGGAAGAAAGTTTGATTTGGTGCCATTCTTTTATGGGTTCGGCAGCTTTCCCTTGCTTCTTAACAAAAAGCTGCTGTAAGACATCATCTACCAGAAGCCATAACATCATGGTCGGATAGGAGAGGTTGCCATGATCATATGAGGACTCTTGCAATGACAAGGAGTCCTGCCTGGATGTAACCAGTTATGAGTGTTAGTGAAAGGACAAGTTATTGTTGCTCATACACCAACTGTATACACAGTTGGTATATACACAGCAACTAAATATACATAGTGGTTCATGGAGCTCATCTTATAGCTAATTGGAGTTCTTCTTGCTTCCTGCTTGGATGACTATAATCACCATGTTCTAGAAGTGAACATTCATCTAGTATACTACATGAATTCGGGGCCTCCATGGCAGCCATGTTATTGTTGTAAAAATTGTGGTAATGATTCATGAGGAAGGGCACATGTACATTTGGTTTTCACTTTTGGAGCTGCTGAGAGATTACCTAAATATGGAGGATATTAACACAAACCCTTTTTAGATAGACTATCATGAGGGAGCAGCAAAATATTTCCAGCAATTTTATTTCTTGGTAGAATGGGACAAAAAATTTAGGACAGTAGGCCTTAATCCATCCAGGTTTCAGCTTGGCATCTTCAAGGGATTGGCCACAATATAGTTCTGAAATATGCTCCATATATTTAAGACAGAGAGTAGCAGGAATGAAGAAAACAGTGCACAACAGACTCTGAGTCTGGAAACTGACATAACCAGAGGAAGAGACAATATTTTCAACCCTTTGCATTGGTGCTTGTGAGATTTGTGGACGAGTTAAATAAAATAGATCTGTTTCCCCTAGCAAAAACTTAATAATTCTAATTTGCTTCTGGTTTTAGTTAAAACCATTGTGCTACAAATTTTGGTAGGGCCCTGGGGAGAAGTTATTGTGCAAACAAGGAATTTGCCATTTCATAGAACAGGGTTGAGGAAGAAGATAATTTTCCAGATTGTGCTTCTTCTCCTTGGTGAGCCTTATGAAAGTACAGCTTCTACATTGGGGAGTGCTAGCTAATACCTTGCAACTGGAAGTGCTTAAACGTCACAGAACATTGAGTTATGCAAACAGTTTTCACCTCAGCTCAGCAAGTTTCTGGCATTAATCACAGTCATCTCCTTTTGCACCTGAAGGGGTTTATGCACAACTGTCTATAATTCACACTTCTCCAAGGTCAGTTACTCAGTGAACCACACTGAACCAATCCCACATGTTTTTGAATAATTCAAAATGTAATTCGAAATAATTTCTAATCCTGGCCAACCATGCAGATGGAGAAATATAAAGAGGCAACCTCTGAATTTTCCTTTTTCTTTTTTTCCCTTCCTCCTCCTGTTATGTTGAAGGGAAATACAATCCAGAAAATGGCTGCACCTGCCCTAATTTGGATGAATAGGATTTAATTAACCACTTTCTTCTTCCACAAATGAGTAAGAAGCAATTGAAGTTTTTTTTAAAAAAAAATCTGGATTAAGATAAAAAATGTTCAAGACATCCACCACTAACTCAGACAATAATTGGAAAAGGGGCACATAAAGGTACTTCTTGAATATCATGACGTTGTTCATACTACAAGAACGTTTTCCTCTCATGTGCAATTTATGCTTGAACAAATATTCAGGAAAGAGATCTATCTGTCTGTCTGTCTATCTATCTATCTATCTATCTATCTATCTATCTATCTATCTATCTAGCTATCTAGCTATCTAGCTATCTAGCTATCTAGCTATCTAGCTATCTAGCTATCTAGCTATCTAGCTATCTAGCTAGCTATCTACCTACCTAGCTAGCTAGCTAGCTAGCTATCATCCAGCTATCATCTATATATCATCTATCCATCATCTATTTGCCCAAGAACAAGTAACTATAACAGATGAGACTTGTTAGTCTCATCTGTTGATCAAGGACTCTTTGCGAATATTGATCAACACTCATACTTAACATATAAAGCTGCCAATAACACTATGTGCTTGGGGCTTTGACGTTTCATCTCTTTCCTCCCAAATTTTATTTTTTCAGTCCAAAAAAGTAAACACACCTTCCTTCCAAAGAATGAAACTATCCATTTTACTAGTGCTAATGGGTTTCTCTGATGGAAGATGTCATGCTGAGCAGGAATCACCATAAGAAAAATAATTTTAAAACACTACACAAAATAAACAAAACGCAGGCAGGTTTCATTGCTTTTTAATAAGTCCTGATATTTTGGCTTCCAGATTTGCGACACACTAGGAAACACAAGGCTTGGGCCATGCAGATAGAGAATATACACAAGCTGAACCAAAAGCAACACATTTTTTTTTTATTTTTCTTTCATGAAGCAAGTTTATAATATAGATCACAAGTCAGTATTATGTGTGGTTTCAATGCTGATGGTTTCCAATCTAGGCTCCAAATAACACTTTGTAATGTTTTAGCTGTATAAACACAAAAGACCACAACATTTCCCACTGATAAAAGCAAAACCTCTATGAACCTCTATTCAGTTATAGTGTGGGTGGGATATGTATTTCAGACCTAAATGTGCAGCTGTGTCATTTCCAAGTCCCTTTGGGGTCCAAAGCAAAATTGTGGCAAGGCAATTTTGTTATCTTAATTTCATTTGGAAAGACTTTCTCTTGAATGTATGTTCCTTCCACCATAACCTGATAGGGAAAAGGGGGAAAAACGCTTGATCAAAATAATATACTAAAGTTTTTATTTTGGTATAGAGAAGAAGCTGCTTTGGAAAAAGAAACTTAATTTAGAGGCAAGTGGCACACTCAAGGTTGCACTAAAAATATCTGGAAACAATGCTGGGCCTGGAGAGAACTAGAAGGACAATTGGACAAAATATTTTATAACATTGAATACATTAAACATCGGTAGTCTTCAACTTACGAGCACAATTGAGCCCCAAATTTCTGTTGCTAAGTGAGAAATTTGTTAAGTGAGTTTCACCTCATTTTACAATCTTCCTTGTCATAGTTGCTAAGTGAATCACTGCAGTTGTTAAATTAGTAACACGGTTGTTAAATGAATCTGGCCTCCCCATTGACACATAAACACACAAACTTACACATAAAATGGGTCCTTTTATAGTAAACTAGCTGCTCAAATAGCAAGAAAACTTTAACAGAAAGAGCAAGAGGTCATTATATTAACACTCGTCTCCATTTCTTCTCTTAAATTGCCAGCAAACCTTTCTGAATCAAGTCTAAACTTTAGAAAAACCAACTTGTTTCATTAAGTGGAAAAGACCTAATCTAATAATAAACTGATGAAATAGACTACATCCACACCTTGTGGTCCACAGGTTACTTTAGCAAGATGTAGCAAGTAATTATTTTAAAGAAAAGTTGCCTCTCTATTGATTTTTTTTTTTTGCAGTAACTAAAGAGGTTATGAAATTTAATCCAGAAGAGTATCAATTCATTTAACTGATTATTATTTTCCCTTCATTCTTCATCTGGATATGTAGCAGATCATAAATGGTTGCTGTCTTCAACTGGACTAATATGGGCTAATGGACTGAAATTTACATTGAATTATAATTTGAAAGAATTTTTTTATAAGATGATGTACCATTGGTATTTAATGCCTGGGAAATTGCCAAAATCGTATAAAGTATTTCAAATGTATGTTGCAAATGCAAGAACAAAGGGTACTTTTTATCATCTCTGGTGGATTTGTGAAAAAGCAAAGAAATACTGGGACCAGCTTTTTACTTTAATTCTTAAATATAAATTGAAACCAGTTTTCATTTTAGGTTTGATGGACAAAGAACTTGAAAAAAATTTGGAACTTTGTTATTATATATGTTGGAGGGGGGTGGAGCTAAGATGGAGGACAGGCAGCAACTGCTATAAAGAGCTCCTCCAAGAGCAAATTAGGTTTTTATTTTTTAAAAATATATATTATATATGTTGGGAGCCAGAATAATCTTATATACACAAGGATGGAAAGATACACACATTCCCACAATGGAAGATAAAGGTGATAAAATTAGTGGAGATGGTGAAAATGACAGTTCTAGTTAAAGACAAGAACTTACTTAGTTTTGTTTCTATTTGGAAATCAGTTCTGGAGTTTTTGTTCAAAACTGAAAAAATAAAGCTTTTAGATTTTGATGATTATAATCTTCTTCTTCCTAGTGTATTCCCACAGGTACAATGTCCATTTTTCAGATCATTAAGCGCCACTTTGCATGGTCAGCTGCATCTCCAGGGTCCAGGCCCGTGGCTTGCATTTCTTTGTTGATGGTGTCTTTCCATCTCTGTTTTGGGTACCCACGAGATTGCTGGCCATTGACTTCTAGTTGGTAGGCAGTCTTGGCCAAGCTGGAAGGTGCTGCTCTCAGGACATGTCTGTACTAGCAGACTTGGGCTTTTCTCATCTTCTCTATAATTGGTGCCACACCAAAATGCTGTCAAATGGTGTTACTTGTGATGTGGTCAAGAACGGAGATGCCCGCTATCCAACGGAGCATTCACATTTCCATGTCATGGTCATATTTTGATGATTATAATGATTTTGTTATTATAAAAATGGCTTGAAATGTGGAATTGCAAACCAAAAGGCTGAGATTGTATTTTTGTTTGGCTTTTACTGCACTGAAAAAAGGCAGAAGTCACCACTTTTTTCTCTTATTTTTCTAACTTTTGCTTTTTCTGTATTTTTATCTTATAATGAAACTTAATAAAATATATAAACAAAAAAATGGCTGCTGTCTGTGAATGGTAATCAAAAGAAAGAAAGCATCCTAACTCCTTTACCAGCATTATCTGTACGTTTTTGAGGGAGAGGAAGCCAGCACTGTGCACTATCTTCATTGACATAGCAGAACCAACAGTAAGGATATGAGATCTGTCTCTGTGCTGACTGATTGTTTTTTGTTGTTTGTGGTCCTGTCCAGAAGGAACGCCATAAAAATGTTGCACCAATTTTGCAAGAACTACCATTGTTCAATGTGCATTTATATTTGATCTTCCAGTATCACTTTTACTTCAGTAACCACCATCTTCCATTTACAGTACTATAATGTTGGTTTCTACTATACTGCATCGAGGTCAGGCTAACCAATTCATTTCCTAATTTTACAACAACAAACTTATAAGAAGCTCTTCCTCTTTTTCCTCATGATGCTTTCATGACAAAGCTATTTTATACTTTTTGATGTGGTGTAACTGACATTTGAAAGCAGATTTGCAGAAAACATAGTTTTTACTGAAGTCTCCGATTTTTTGAAAGTTTTGGTTATTCACAAGCAAGGCTTTCCCTTCAGAAGCCTTTCTGAGTTTCTTTTGGCTAGTATTTCAGAGTTTATAATTGCAAAGTGACTAAGGATTTTGTGAATGAGGTGTTTGTTTTTTTTGTTTTTTTACTTCTTTGTGTTCCATATCTTTCTACCAATATTGTCTACAAACTTCCCAGCTACCTGAATTTTCCAATTTGATGAACCTTCAGGGAGTTGTTATCTCTTGATGAAGCAATATATGAAGGAATCTGGGAAGCCACATGGTATCATAGATAGGAAGTCAGATTATGCACTGATTTGTCCTCACCACTCTGGATTCCTGCACCCCACTGGTCACAAAATGGTACAAAATAAGACATCCATGCTGACGCAATTTTAATTTTAAAAATCTTATAGTATCTGCCGTTTTTGAGTTCTGTGTAGTCCTGTGGATTGTTTTTAAAATGCATTAAGAATGTTTAGCAAATAAAAAGGCTGGTGGTATGGCAGACTTCTCTATTGTGAAATGACTGAAAGGATGCTCATATTGTCCCCTGCCATTTTATAACTATTATTATTTAATACATTATTAAAAGTAAGAATATTAGTTGAATACTGATAAATATCTTTCAAGAATAATAGTCCCCCCCCCCTGTAAACAGGACCACAATTTATGAATTTCTACCACTCTGCCTACCCCAGCAATCTATGGGGGACAATCTGGGTGTTTGCATTTTTTGTACGCACATTTTATTGTTTAGTTTTGTTCTTGCATTTTCCCCCTTATTTGGATTTTGTATTTTAATGTTGTGAATAAAATAAAGATTATTTTTAAAAAGTAAGAATATTATGACATTGCTATAATAATATAATTATATCCCCTAACTAAGACCTGCTATGTAACCTTATTGTGGGAGGGGGCTGTTCCTGGGAAGGATAAGCAAAGAATACCATGAATATAGTTCAAAATTATAAAATCCCAGCAGAGTCACTCAAGGTATGAAGTCATCCCACTGCCTACCTGAAGCAAGCAGGCACAGTATTGAGCAGTAACAATACATGAAGAGGATGGAGGCAGATTATAACATTAATGACAATGATCAGGAAAATGCAATGGTAAACTACTCCAAAATTTTGCCAAGAAAACCATATGGCTAGACAAGAATGATGATATTAGTTTCAGATGAAGGTCCGTTCAAATCAGATAGTACTCACCATGCTACTGAGAAATTCCTGAAGATCTTCTGGAGTTCTAAGCAGCTAGATTGAAGCTATCAGGATGCTTAGTTGCTGATATTGTCAAGCAGGGAAAGTAAATCCAAAGCTGCAAAGACAGAATTAAAGTAAAAATGTGGAAGATAAGAAGCATGAACATGGAAAAGCTCAATGCAGATGAAATGTATTGAGTAGACATTGACCTTTTAGACTGCAGCAAATTGAAATAGATTTGGATACTTGCCCTCAGAAAATCATGCTGTTCACTCTCAGCTGGTTTCATTTGTAAATCCAGTGTTACATCGTGTTTCATGTTATTTTTTTAGCCTCTTATTTTTATATGCATATTCGAATCAGCCTCAGTCTGAGTTTTGTCGACTACGGTTGCTCTTTTTTATAAACTCTGTGTATTTTATTTTTGTTTTATTTTTATATAGTTGTAAGATTAATCAACTAATAATCTCTCTCTCTCTCTGTTTGCCTGTCTAACTATTGCCTATCATTTATCACCCCCCTCTACTCTCTCTCTCTCTCTCTCTCTGTCTTATCTATCTATTATCTATCAACTCTTAAATTTTATTTTATTAGTAGAAAATCTTGAGAAAAACCTTTATATGCATTTTTCCAAAATACCTTTAAATCTTTCACAATTAGGATGTTCTCTTTCATTTTGTATTAATGGGTTTGTCTCCTTTATCCTTAGTTCTTTCTGGCTCCCTCTGAAGCCTAACTGTCAAAATCCCCTTACCATTTTAAAAAAAATTAATAACATTTTTCCACAGGAAGGATTCTTACAATGAATTTCCTATTCTTAATATTTTCTATTAAAATTCAAAACAACCTACAGGATAGATTCTTGTAATCAATTTCAAAGTCTTATTTCAATATCTGCCCCCTTAATACATTTATAATTTTCCAAAATCAATATTCTAATCACTGTTTTGGTGGGTATTCCAAAATAACAATCTTTTCAATCCTTACAATTTGCATACAACTGTTTTCAGCAAGGATTGAAAGAAAGTTGAAGTATCCCAAAACCTGTCAACAAGCAATTTCGAGACAGGGTTTTGGTGCTCCAAATTGCATCTTGGGCAGCATGGCAATCCTCTGACTCATAGTGTTCTAAACCTCCAGAACTGTTTATGGCCTTCATACAGGGAGTTGCTGTATGGAGCTTGAGTGGGCAATCCTAAATCATCTTCCTTGTCCAGAGATTATTTCCAAGAACCCAATCCATTTATTAACTTCTCATTCACATAGTCACTCCTCATTCACATAGATCATATTTTAGACACATTATACAAAGACCCAACTTCCTTGAGAAGTCCATATTGGTGTGAAAGTTGGAAGGAAAGAAAAGAGGACAACCAGTGGCAAGAAGATGGGATTGATTACAGAGACAAGGTGTACGGTGCTAAGTAGCTATATTGAGGCTGAGGGGCTATATTGGGGTCAGATCATCCTGCAGACATTCTGCCTGTGTGGTCACTAAATCAACACCAACTTGATGGCACATAAGTAATCAACTGAATTATATAAATAAAACAGCATCCATTATTTTGATTGCTTTGTTTTTATTCTATCTTGAAATATTGTAAATTGTTCAGAGTCTGTATGGTGTGGAGAAGTATAAATATTGTTAAATAAATGCTCATGAACTATGGGAACTATACTAATATTTTCCTATCCTTTGAAAATGTTTTAATATCAATTTCATATATATTAAACGAAAAGAGATTTGGATTTTTTTTGCAAAGTTCAATTGCAGGTTTGACTATTGTTAGAATAAAGAGGGAAACAATTATATCCTGGTTTGAATCCCTCAGTGTTTCTAGCTTCAGGTAAAGAGAAACAGGCAAGTTCCTATTATATTTATAAATTGTATTATGGATACCAAGATAGTCTTTAAAGGACCAATTCAATTTGGAAAATCAATTCATTTTACAGAGGCAGTTATATCATCTTTAGACTAAATTTGTAAATGTGTAAATTAACATCTAAACTTGCCAAAGATAAAGCTGAATCCATATGAAATACTAGATGCCAAAAAAATACAAAACAATGAACTGATAAGCAATATTTGGAACTTCCACAGGGAGATATAATTATTATGGGTTTGTTGTCCTCTCATCCTCTCATACCTTTGAGACTGATTTAAATAGAGCAGGGAGAAAGTAGAGAAATCTACCCCACCTCTCAGATCAGTTGTATCTACATTAATAGATTCCACATAGATCACAGGTTGGCAGCCTGGATAGTAGCCAGCTACTTACGTGGCCCAGTTATGAATTGCAGATCGGTAGTGGCCTGCAGCCCAAAGGTTGGGGATCATCCTCATATAAAAAACATTTCTTTATGCTGGGTTCCCAGCATCATTCAGGTATTTGCCTAATCATTAATAAGGGCACATTCTGACATCAAGCATAGTTATCATAGCAGAATACTACTAGATCTGTTTAATTTAATTTAATGAGCCGTGTTGGCACAGCGGTTAGAATGCAGTACTTCAGGCTACTTCTGCTGATCATGGCTGCCAGCAGTTTGGCAGTTTGGGTCTCACCGCCTCAAGGTTGACTTAGCCTTCCATCCTTCTGAGGTTGGTAAAATGAGGACCCAATTGTTGGGGGCAATATGCTGACTCTGTAAACCACTTAAAGAGGGCTGTAAAGCACTGTGAAGCGGTATATAAGTCTAAGTGCTATTGCTAAGTGCTATTGCTAATTAATGGAAACCCTACTGATGATGTTCATCTTCTAGTACATTAGTCCATCTGAACTGAAGTCAATGATACTGTACTTGATAAAATCCAAGTACCCTCTCCAATGCACTATAAGAATTCCTCTGCTCTGTAAAAGAGAAGTAAAAGAGAAAAGGTTTAGCTGTATGAGAAGCTAAGATATAATGTGCAGTCTCTTTTCAGGGTGTTACTCTTCCCACTATGTATTAGGACGAAAGGGCTTTGTGATTTGCATAGGAGATTCCCACCCCTCACCCTACCTCCTTTTTTTTCCTTCTGCAAACTGTCAATATGACAGACTTGCTTTGCCTCAAACCTGGCTTGCCTCAGTATTCTTCACTGTCAGTAATGGCTAGCGATACTATATCTTTAATCAATGGAAATAAGGATGGGAGGACAGAAGAAAATGGAATAAGAAAAAAGCAAAGCTGACTTAGATTGATTGCATAGCTCGAGCCAGTGCTGTAGACTGTACACCTCAATCCAACACCAGCACTAAATAATCGACAATCTCCAAGATTATCAATAGGTAGTGGAGTACAGTGTCTGGATGCAGACTTTATCAGATAGAGACCTGGAGATTAGCCTCTTGTCTTCCTAATCAGGACTGCACTAGTAGACCATTTATTACCATGTTTCAGAGATATGTGGTAGGAATGGGGGAAGGACGAAAAGATCAGAATGCTCAAAAGAAAGTGAACAGCTGGTTGAACCTTGCATAGAATTGATTTGTCTTGAATCTATATCTATCTATCTATATAAAAGCAAATACCACTCACTCATCATGAAAATCATGAATTGTAAAACATACAAACTTGAAATTTGGCATGTATGTTCCTTTTGGCTTCTAGGTGCTTTCTAAGAAAGGATTTTTCAAAATGGCCACCAGTTCATTAGTATTTCATATACAGTAGTATATTCACATGCTCTGATGCTAAGGAGTTAGACATTCTACTTCCCCTTCCCACCTTAAAAGTGGGTAAATCTGTTTCACTTGTGGGTTGGACACTGTCCCTTCCAATTTTGTGCCTGGCATGATTTTATATCTCAACATTTTTATGAAACTGAAACTGAAAGTAGTTATCACTATCCTCCTCTCCCAATATATACATATTATAGTATAAAGAACAGGCTGACAGTACTAATTGCATGATTTAATTCCTTGTTTATCCAATCACACTTGGCCAATAAATAATTGTTCTGTTCTGTTCTGTTCTGTTCTGTTCATGAAATGTGAAATTGCTGCTCAGTTTCTTTGATTTCTTTGATATAATTGATTCCATCACATTTTCTTATGAAGTTGGGAGGTTCTCTAACTGAATCTGAAAGTAGATTAAGAGACAAAACACTTCCCATCACACAACATTATGATATCTTTAATGCAGCAGACTAAGGAAAGAGAGATATACTAAAAACATCAGTTTTCCTATGCATTTTGAGGAATTCCTGTAACACAGAAAAAATAATTGTGCAAACTAAGCTTCATGCTGAAAAACTATAGCAGAATCCAACTTCCTGAATTGAGTTTTTTTTTCCAGCTCATCATACTTTTCGAGTTACAGCTCTCTTCTAGAAATAAAATTCCCAGCCTCCTCCTGCAAAATCAAGTAAACACAGAAGGGAAAATCCTTCAGCTTACTTAGCTATTAAGCCTCAAAGGTTGAAAACTAATCAAGATAGATGAGAATTGTGTTTAGTTATTTTGCAAGAACTTAGTGAAATTAAAAGTTCTTACATCACAATTGAAGGCAAGAATGTAGGGGGAGGAGAGAATTAGTGTGGAGCAATAGAAACAACAGTTTTATCTATCTGGGTGAGGGAATTTTGAGTTTTATACTTTTAAAAATCTGGTTTTGAATCTCCATGCATTCTGTAGTGTTACCAAACCAGACTAACAGCTCATCCCCCACCCTGCTTATAAACTACTATAAGTTCTCAGAACAAGTAAAATACAAATAAATACACAAACGTGTTACCTGCACTGGACTGGAGTAATAAATTATAGTTCAGAAAATTCAATTAAAGAGGCTTCCGTGCAATAATAGTTGATTTGGGATAACAACAGTAATAACAATAGTAGCTGTAATGATATTGGTGTCAGGGTTCCAAGTAACAGACCCAATGCAATCAAAACTCCAAGGCCAAGGAACTCCTCAAAGTCCAAATTTATTAGGCATGTCATATTGGCACATCTGATGAAAACCCGACTCTGAAGGTCCCGAGGTTTTCACCATCCAAATTAAAAATCAAAGTCCTTTCCCCCAGCCCACATGTCCATCACATGGTCCAACCAGGTCACAGTCCCAACTCCAGTTCGTTTCAGGCTATGCCTCCCTTGCACCTGGTGAGAACATCCTTGGCTCCCAGGAGAAAGAATTTTATTTTGGCTACAAGTTCCCAGCTATCTCTATTCCGCACCTCCCATTCCCACAGCTTCAACCAGCCTTGTTGTGGCAGCCCTGAAAACGCCCTAAAATGGTTTTAGGGTTGACAATTGGTTGGTAGTCTTATCTAATACACCAGTCAGTCAACAGGAACTTCAGAGAATCTTGATTATGTACATTTTAAAAAAAATACGTCCTGAACTATAAAGCTGTTGTAAAGCTAAAACCTCCTAATCCATAGTTGCACTGAATTATATAGCCTACCATAACAGTTTATTTAATTTTGATTTAGTATATTTCCCATGGGTTCCTTAGGGACTGCTTCTGATCAACATGTCTTGAGGAGTCTATTAACAAGAATTACTTTGGATTTCACAGTTTTAGTGTGAAATCCACAGCTAGCTAGCTAGCTATTTATTCATTCATTCATTCATTCATTCATTCATTCATTCATTCATTCATTCAATTTATATGCTGCCCCTCTCCAAAGACTCAGTGCAGCTCACAATACGTTCAAAAAACACTATAAAAACATTAAAAATTAAAAACATTAAAAACATAAAAACCCATTCACACCATTCATGGCCGGATCTCATCAGATCGCAAAGCGA
>JANHZT010007362.1:140603-155663 GCA_032468215.1 Stegonotus admiraltiensis | reverse complement strand
CACAAATATTATTTTATTTTATTTTATTTTTATTTTTATATAAAAGCAGCTAAATTTAAAACTTCCTAAACTTTAAACGGCTAGGTCTAAAAAAAGAACAACTAAAAAAAACCCCAATTAACTATTTTTTTAAAAGCTTCCAAAGGAGAAAAAAACTTACCCAATTGAAGGGACAAGGCAGGCAGGCAGATAGAGCTGCTCACCAATGAGCTTGATTGTAGGCAAGGAGATTCAGTTGCTTGCTGATGCAATGGATTGCAGGGATTACAGCAAGCAAAGCAAGGCAGGCATTGCTCGGTCCGAAGAGCAAAGGTAAGCAAGCTGGAGGCTGGGGCGGAAGGGATTTTTGCTACTGGCTCTCCGAACTGCCTGCCGCCATCGCTACCTGCTCGCCCGAGCCAGTCCAAACCAGAAGCATTTCACCCCTGGTTTACAGTTATAGTAAACTCTAATATATATATATGGTGTGTGTGTGTGTGTGTGTGTGTATAACATAGTAAGACTGGTTGGTATTATAGTGGATTTCTTTGTTTAAATTTCATATTTCTAAATATGGCTTGGATTTAATTATATTATTAAATTGTATTCATTTATCGTTTCATTTTTTTTCTCAGTAATGTTAAATTGTTGAAAGTGTTGTTGAATCCAGGGGTTGAATTGAAAAAAAAAGTGTACTGAGTTTAAACAAAGAAACATGCTACAATGATCACAGAGGATTAATCACAGTGGCATGAATCTAAACTGCTTTCTAGTCTGACAGTTTATCTCTAGATTTTTAAAAAAAAATTAAACATGAAGTTTGCTGGTTCATTTAGGAGAGGGGAGTTTTACCTATTTTTGAAAATGTGGGCGATGGCAGGGACCTCAGCTTTTTCTTTTTCTTTCAAAGCAAACATTTCCCACACATGCATAGTAATAATGCCAGCACTTCTTGGAATTATCACATGCACATATAATATTGGAATGTTTTTATATTCAAAACATGGATGACTGCAATGCCACTATTTCTCAGCCCAACCTATCCCACAGGAAGATTTTCTGCAGAAAAAATGGAGGTGAGACTGCTATGTCAACTGCTTGTAGTGTGAAATATAAATCTTACCTAGCTATTTTTATATCGCAACATGTAAGCAGCCCCTCACTTCCCTAAACCATGCGGTAGCAACTATGAACAGAGAGTTATCCATAGCTCTTTGCTGAAGTTACTAGTGTGACTTAAAGAGAGTAGCTAATCCAACAGTTTTTCTAATGTTCTTGTGTCTTTATGCAATAAAAACAGTGAAACAGACCTTTGACATCAAAATGTGTATGCAATGCAGAAATGCCTTTATCTGATAAGAATTCTATAATTATCCAAGTATATACAATGTTTTATTTGTGAATGCATATATATGCATTTATTTACTTACATCGAGAGACTGCCTGACTCCAGATACTCTGGGCAGCTTATATTTAAAAAAATGAAAAAAACAATAAAATATACAGAGAAGTCACATCTTTAAAAAGTGCATAAGGAACAACTGACAGGAGCAAAACAAGACCTGGGCAAACAGCCAAGTTTTCAAGGACTTTTGGAATATCATCAGGGTGGGAGCCATAAGGATAATGTTCCAGAGGGCAGGCACCCTGACAGAGGAGACATGTAAACACAAGATATTTACAGGTATAAAATATGTTTTTGTGAATCTTCTCTTCTGTGACTTAACTTTGAATCTATTCAAAATCAAAGTCCCTTCCCCTAATTCGATTGGCTTCTTCCCATTCTGAAAATTGAGAAAAAAGATTACCCCATAGGTTGTAATAGGGATTTTTTCCCCCCTGAATTGCTCTTATTTTCACAGGATGAAAATAGCAGTAAAGAGAAACCATTTGTAGTACTTTAACTGCCAATTGGATTTAACTGAAGTTAAATTGGATTAACTTCAATGGTTCTATTGCAATAAAAGTTCAAGATAGCTACTTTTATATCTTTTAGGGCAGGGACAAGTGGGACGAACCTAAAACAATGCTAGAGTCTCAACAGTGAGTATAAGAGATTTTGACTTAGCCAATTCACAAAGTGTCATACTGCGACACTAGGCTTTTGCGTCCAAAGAAACTATATAAAAATAGTTTATATAAAAGAGTTTTCCCTTGAAAATGAAAACACGGAGATGAACACTGTGCCCTAGACACAAGGGCACAGTGACTCTGACACAAGGAAATCTTTGCTTTTATATAAAAATAATTCCACATTTTTCCACTTGCCTTTCTAGGGTGCAAGGTTTATTCCAACTATTTTGTGTGTGTTTTGCTGCCCTTCGGTTTTACAGGGTGACAGAAAGGTTGGCTTAGCTGGTTGGCAAGCACAACCTTCTTGATAAGTACTTGTTTATAACTAGGCTTAATTGAGAAGTGAAAAAGTGAATGAAGGTGAAAATAATGTTCATTTCAATATTGCAAAAGTATTCTGATACACAAACAGCTTAATGAATCACCATATCAATGTAAGTTACATGGGCATTGGTGGCAGAAGAATAAAGTGGACAAGTAAAGAAACATGAATAATGATACCTTCATGATGCTAGTTGGAGTTGTGCTTCATGAGATTGCACTGCACAATTCATTGTTTTTTCATCATCATGGTTCATCTCTATGATCATAGATAAATGCACCCATGAAGCATTTTCTATCTATGAAACTGAAGTTTAAAGCTATGTGATTTCATTTGCTGTTTTGAAGCAAATTCTTGCTTAGTTTCACAAATCTGCTTTGCTAGGATGATTTGATCAAAGCTTCATCAAATCAAAGCATTTCTTCAAAGGTTTACACATCCTAATAAGAAAGTAAGTTGCCTTACCTTAAAGTATTCCCTTGAAATCTACATAAAACCTGAAGCAGTAGTAAATAAGAGCAAAATATATACTGCAATAGATGTGGTGATCATTAAAAGTGCAGCTCAAGAGATATCTATGCTTCTAACGCTCAACACATGAAGAGTAATAAGCAATCTCTTCTCTCTTTAAAACACACTAGTAACTATGGATAATTCTCTCTTCGTAGTTGCTACCACATGGTTTATGGAAGTGAGGGACTACTTACATGTTGAGATACAAAAATACGTAGGTTAGATTTATATTTCACACTATAGGCAGTTGACATAGCAGTCTCGCCTCCATTTTTTCTGCAGAAAATCTTCCTGTGGGATAGGTTGGGCTGAGAAATAGTGACATTGCAGTCACCCATGTTTTGAATATAAAAACATTCCAATATTATATGTGCATGTGATAATTCCAAGAAGTGCTGGCATTATTACTATGCATGTGTGGGAAATGTTTGCTTTGAAAGAAAAAGAAAAAGCTGAGGTCCCTGCCATCGCCCACATTTTCAAAAATAGGTAAAACTCCCCTGTCCTAAATGAACCAGCAAACTTATCTCTTAATGTTTAATTTTAAAAAAATCTAGAGATAAACTGTCAGAATTGAAAGCAGATTAGATTCATGCCACTGTGATTAATCCTCTGTGATCATTGTAGCATGTTTCTTCAACAATCCTGAGAAAAAGAATGAAATAACAATAATAATGTTATCATTAATTAAATGAATACAAATTAATAATATAATTAAATCCAAGCCATATTTAGCAATATGAAATTTAAACAACAAAATCCACTAATTAATACCAACCAGTCTTACAGTGTTAAAAAAATAATAATCAAAGTAACTTCAATTTATTTTTAGCTATTATATTGGAAAACCAAGAAATTGTTTCATTAGAAAGTTTTAAAATTATTTCTCGAGTCTCAAATTTTAGCTAAAAGTACAATAGTATAACATATTCCATGATTTTTAAAAACAAATCCAGCCTGTCAACCAAATTGCTTTACTTGGCAACAAAATAATGGAATTCTCCTTGAAGAGATTAGAAATCATCCAAGCCCTTAAAGAGGGCAATATCTAGTTTCTATTAAAAGGAAAATATGAGTATAAAGGCACTTTGACAGGAAGTTTGAGTAACTGAAAAGGGACACTAATGCCTAGAGATTCCAGATATTTTTTTTTCCTTTTTTCTTTACTCAACACCTCTTTTCTGGAACTTTAAATAAACTTAGGTGAAAAAGTACACTTGGCAGATTTAACTCAGTGGTTATGGAAGCAATTCCTCTCCATCCAACTTGCTAACCTTCCTATGTACAGTAGATCCTCTCCAGACCTACATTCATATCATTTTACAAATACAGTTTGGGAACATACATTTATCAAAGTACTTTGTACACAGCAACAGTGATTTGTTCAAGAACGTTTGACTTTAGAAACTATTTGCTCCCATATGTTACTGTATCACAGGGTGTCAAACTCAAGGCCCGGGGGCCAGATCTGGCCCGTGGGGTGCTTAGATCTGGCCTGTGAGTCTGCCTTGGAAACAGCAAAGGACTGGCCTACAGTGCCCCTGCCAGTGAAGATGGAGCTCGGGAGGGTCTCGTGCTCCATTTTCATTGGCAGAGGGTTGCAGGAGACCATCCTAGCTGAAAACAGAGTTCATGGAGGCTATGCGTGGGGGCCCCCCGAGCTCCGTTTTCACTGGCAGAGAGCTGCAGGAGGCCATACCAGCTGAAAACAGAGCTTGGGAGTCTATTTTCACTGGCAGACAGCTTGGGCCACCACAGGTGCCCCCATGACATAAGTGATGTCGAGCTGGCCATGCCCACTCTGGCCATGCCCACTCCAGTCCCCCGAGGTCAAACTCAACCCTGATGTGGCCCTCAATAAAAGTGAGTTTGACACCCCTGTTATAATCTGCCTACATTCTATGACTAAGCTCAGACCTCTTTGAGATCCGATTTTCACAGATGTCAAGCAGGGCATTTTTATTGATGACACTCTGATTAAGAATTATTTTAATAAATAGCAATAGCAATAGTAATAGCACTTAGAGTTATATATCGCTTCATAGTGCTTTTACAGCCCTCTCTAAGCGGTTTTACAGATTTAGCATATTGCCCCCAACAATCTGGGTCCTCAGATAAATACATTTCTCATCTTACCTGTTCTACTTATTCCAGCTGTTAACAAATTGGGGAAAAATACCCCATTTTGCATTTAGTGGGCACATAATGGCTGGATTTTTACATAACTGTCCTAGTTTTGTGTAATTATGACCCAACCATTTTCCAAAAAGGAAAAAAAATGTTTATACTTTTATGTAATATAGGCATTTTGTGTTTATTTTTCTGATTCATATTTCACCCATTTTATACATGTGCATAAATTGACTAGTTTTCTGGATTCTTATATACTCAATGATTCTGAAACCATAATTCAACTACCCATTTTAATGACATTCCCAGTGTGGACTGAGCCTCTCTTCTCATCTATCAAAGGTTTGCAGGAATGGTCTCTACCTAGACTAGCTTTTAATTAATAAGCTGGGTAGAAGGTATTTTTTTTTAAAAAAATACTTTCTTATTTCACTGTTTTTAGTAGTATATTTTTATTTTCATTCATTTAAATAACCAAAGCAATATTTATAGTGCAAATATAAATAAATGAAACTTAATTAGTATTGTTATTGTTGGCAGACTTCTTTGGGTGAATATTAAGAACCCATTCTGGATTGTAGGTTAACTTAGTTTTTCTCTAGAGAAGCCATGTATGAAGCTGGCCCAAGATCTTTATTCCCTGACACAAGTAATGACATTTCCCTTCCCCTTTTTACCGCTTAGTTGGTATATTAGTCAGGATAGTTTTGAATAAATATGATGGGATAGGATAGGATAGGGTAGGGTAGGGTAGGGTAGGGTAGGGTAGGGTAGAGTAGCGTAGCGTAGCATAGCATAGCGTAGGACAGGCCAAGACAGGGTAGGGTAGGGTAGGGTAAGGTAGGACAGGACAGGACAAGATAGGACAGGACAGGACAGGACAGGACAGGACAGGACAGGACAGGACAGGACAGAATTCTTTATTAGCTAAGTGATTGTACACACAAGGAATTTGTCTCTGTGCATAAGCTCTCAGTGTACAGTGTACATACAAACAACAAATGATAGGTCATAAATCATAAAATCAATAATTAATCATAATCATCAATAATAATTATTCATAATTAATTATTAATTATAATATACAAATGAGTGATAAATCATAAAGTACCAATAGGAGAAGGTAGTAGGAAAGATGAGAAGATGAAAAAAAATGAGAAATGAGAAGGTGAGAAAGATGAGAAGGATAATAACAATACAGCCCTATATAATTTATTAGTTTATTACCATAAAATCTATTATATAGTACATTAGAATATAGGTAGAAAATAATGTGAAAAAACAGGAGCTGTCTTAGAGATTTTAATCAATGCAAATATAATATCTGGGGGAAGTACACAACAGGAGCTAAGAGTGAGAATATGTTAATTCAGAGACAGAAAGTCTAGGGTATTGTCAAAGCTATGGTTGTTCCTTACTAAGGGATTTTTTTCTCTCTATAACTCTGAAAAGAGACATAGCAATGCAATGTGCAATCATTTAATACCACCTTTTAAGAATACAGCTACAACTACAATTGATATTCCAAAATGTAATAACTTGTCTGCTTTTGGATTAGTAAGAGAATTTAACCACTCATTCTGACATCATTATTGGGCAATAGTTCAGCAATAACCTTGGAGTCAAACAGAGACCCATGTAAAATGAATTATGATAGTCCAATTATGAGGTGATAAGAGCACAAGTGATCATTGTTAGCATCTCCCATTTCAAGAAAGTGCGCTTTTTTCACAGTTCGAGTACATTGAACTAACGTTTTTTTCTTGCGCTATTCGCTATTATGGAAGTGAGAGATGCAAGTCCCTTTGGCTGTGCACCGCCCTGAGTCCTTTGGGAGAAGGGCGGTATAGAAATCTAATAAATAAATAAATAAATAAAATAAATAAATGATATCCAGATCTGTGCTAGTTATACATTCCTGTAACACTATGTGTTTCATTGTAAAAATAACTTCTTTCATAGATGAATAACCACAATCATTCTGAATTCTTGCCACTTCATTTAGAATTAGCCGCCATAGACTGACCAATAGTTCCCTAGAGGAGCCATTCGGTTATCATTGTGTCAGAATTATTTCTTCAGGCCTGTCATTTTATATAATTTCCATATGCATACATGTAATATTAAAGCTCACAAAATCAGTATTCAAGACAATGTACTTTCTCATTTCATCCTTATTCTCTCCCCTTCTTCCTATTGTTACACATTTCAGTGCATCTTGTTCTAGCACTTTCACTTCATACTTTAACTGTGCAATATCTCACTGTGTAGCCTATCCAACTAATTATTTTCAATTTATTGGCTAACTTTCTACAGGGAGATTAATGGGTTAGTCAATTCTGGCAGACAGTAAGAGTGTGAACAGCTGTAGAGCCACAGCAGAACTATAAGTACGCGAGAGTGTTGCTAGTATCACATTTCAGATGTTACCTGTACACTAACCAAAATCTTTCTTTTCTTTGGCACAGCTCTGCACAGATTGGGTCTGTAAAGTGGAAGACTCAACTCCTATTCCAATATTGGAACAAAACCCAAAACCCAAAATCATAAGAACTTTATCACTGCAGAAAAAATTGGGATGATGGGCAATGAACCTGATTCTTAATTTCTGCCATTTCTTTTAAGTCTATGCAAATTTTATACAACTTCAATAGAAATCAATGGAGTAATAACAGTCTTTGTGATTTGAAATGCACTAGTATAGAACTTGACATGCTGAAGATACATACATAGATGAGATAGATAGATAGATAGATAGATAGATAGATAGATAGATAGATAGATGATAAGCTGCATGAATCTATATACTTAAATACAACTTGTAAATACTAAGAGCATTCCATTTTAAAATGTCCTAGTGGTAGACAACTGGAATGCTTATTATCCCTAATGAGGTTGGTCAAATACAAAATAATCAAAGTTATAAGAATTACATGTTAGTTTCACCATTGCTGCATAGGTTTCTACATATATGCATATAAAAAATACATGTACCACGTATACTTTCTCCAAATCTATTTCTCCAATGTCTATTTAAAAATCAATTAGGTGACAAATTCTGCCAATTTGCAATCACATTTCACACATGGAACCAAATCTAGATAACCTTCATTACCATGTGCCTCTGGACTTTAAAAAAGATACGTAATTATTGTTACTAATTGGTTTTGTACAGTTCTAGGAATATGGACATTTGACTAGTTGAATTAAATTCAAATACTTTTCAATACCATTACTTATGTCTTTGGTTAGCCAAATAGTCATGGTCACTCAGAAATCAGGCATTAAGGTGTGCAGCCTTTTCTATTTGTTTGATCTTTGGCACCTGGTAATTATTTTTGATTTTTAAAACAAGACTTAAAGACAAAATAATGGATGAATTTTGAAATATGCTAGAGGTATCTGGTTGCAAATGCAGTTAGTATTCTGCTTTCCCTCTCATTGTCCTTTGTTTAAAGTGGTTCATGGTAATTAAACAGAAACATCCTGTTAGGATGTGACTGGGTAAGTGTAGGCTAAGACAGCGTGGGCAGGAAAGCATGCAAGCATCTGGTTTGAATTGTAGGATTTTATGCAATAACAGCTGATTTGGGGGCACTCACTCCCCCCCTCTCTTTTTTTAAACTTTTGCTTGTTGAGTGCCCTTCAACACTTTATGGATCACACCTAGGTGAGTTTCCCAAGAAGACTGGACTGGAGAATATTCAAAGACTATGGCCTTCTCTAGTTACAGTAGCCACTGTATCAAGCTTAAGTGGCTCTGAATTGTAAAAGACATCTTTTTAAAGGTCAGATATCTCCTGGGACATTTGGGAGGCAAAAGATATGGGGCCCTGCTATGCTTCAAATGTGAAAGCAACATGAGAAAAGACATTCAGCTGAGTGCCTTGAAGGATGTACATTCCTGAACGCCATTTAGCCATACAACCTGTGAGGGAGTAGAAATGGGCAGATGAAGAAATAATATTTTTACTGAAAATTCCCTGGCTCTAAGCTATTTCCTGATGGCTTTCTAATGAGAAGGGGCAGAGGAGATTGTGGCACTGGACCCAAAATGCAAGTATGTATTTCCTTGGAATGTCCCATTGTGAGACCTTAGATGTTTGCACGTCTTCTCCCCCTCTTCAGATGAGGATCACTTTAAGTGTTACTTGAACTGAAGACAGTTTTGGAGTGAAATAAACACCTGACTGTTCAATGTGAAAGGTTTACTCAACCAAAAATAGAAATCATTCTGGTTTCCTCTGTAAAGCTGTAGAATTACTTGAGGCAGCACACATTAGGTGGAGACTCTTGAAAGGTTAAAAAAAAAACCTTGACGTGAAACTTGAAGTAGCTCCACATACAACCCACACAAGACCACACTGTAATCAAACCAGTAGGATTGCCTAGGATAACTTTTTAATATAATATTTTGGCAGAAGGGAACACATACATTCCCCCCCTCTAGGAAAGGCAGTAACTCAATTTTTTTTTGTCTTTTATATTTGGAGGTAGAGTATAATTGTGTGTATGTATGTAACCAAAGAGCATGAAATTCAATATAAATTATATTTAACTATACAACCCTAGGTCTGTACAATTCAAGGTCTCTTGAAGTGCATTATGATTTTTCCCAACTAATGTTTGATAGGATTCTAATCTGAATATCTGCAAGGCTAAATACAACTTAATAAAGTAATAGTAAAATAAAAGTATAGAATTGATTAAATCAACACAACAGCAATCAATACCCCGGGGAAATAAACTGAAATTGAGAAATCCTTTGGGCAGTGTGCAGTTTTCGTTCTGTACATTTTCTTCTACACTTTGGATTGTTTAAAATCTGCTGCTCTTATATATAGAACTGACTCTTACATCCAGGCATAAGGATATGCAGTCATAGGAAGGACAAGATATTGAGACCGAAAGACTGAGCTAGATTAGGACAGAAGAAGGATTGTAGGAATTGTGCTTTGATTTTTATAAAATAACAGAGCTTGAGATACTAGAGAAAAGAGACTAAAATGAGCCATGTGAATGAGAGAAAAAGAACTAAGGAATAGGAAGGCAAATTCCAGGTAGGCTTTGAAAATTGGAAGCTCAGAGTGGGCAGGATTACAAGGATATGGTCTCTAGAATATGGTAATCATTGAATTTCTGTCATTCTGTTTAGTAAATGTTAAGTGTTGCATCAAAACTGGGAGTATGCTGTACATAACTTCCTAAAGGTCCTTCTTTAAAGAAATAGAGTAAAATAACAGCCTTTCTCACATCTGGTGTTTTTCACATTGTATGTTGGCTGGAGATGTTGAGAATTACAATCCAATTTAACTAGAGGACATCAGGAGATGCAAGGTGATTATTGAGCTAACCTGACAATCTCGAATTCAGCAGGACTATATCCACATAATATATAAGATGTAAATGAATGCACAGCTGACTACCTTTTTCTTTCCAGTTTCCACTCCTTCTGTTCCCAACTCTCTATCCAATTTTATATTTTGAACAAGAGTATGTCCCCTTAAAGATTTCAAAGTACCATGCATATGAAATAGCACTAAGATACATATATCAATATTTGTAAGAAAAACTAGGACCAGGGCAGTACCGTACCATAATTGAAGTATGGCATATGATAAAAAAAATTGGAGTTTTCTACCATGAATGCCTATGTGTACATATGAGAAAAAGTATAACTACTAATCAAATGTAATGCTTAATAGAAGCTGCAGTAGGTTGGCAAAGATGCATAGCTTGTCTGATAATACACCACAACTAGCTGTGGCATTCAGCTACTGGGAATAAACCCGGCACTCAATGTAAAGAGCCTAGTTCTGCAATTCACAGTAAGAACCTGGCAATGCTGATATTTGCTACTCCTGTCAGTAGGCCATTAACTCAAGTAACCTTTGTAATGTAGTCTGCAGACTGGAAAAGGTGGAACTAATGGATGCCCCAGCCATCTGTCTCTGTTCAGGTCAGTTACGTGTTCTGATTGCTTAGCATCTCATGGAAAAGCCTGCACACACATTTTATCAGTTCAGACAGACTAAATAGGTAGAAAACCAGGCACCCTTACCATTATGATATTATTTCAGATGAATTAGCGCCTTATGGTTTAGCATGAAACATTCCCATTTGTAGAGAGGTTATACGCTCCAAAAGAAACCTCAGTTGTTGATGAACTTAAGTGATAAGTGGGGCATCAGTTGATCTAATAGACTTAGCTATATTAGACAACACTGATTTTGTTAGAATTGTAGGTGACCTTTTTATCTAGGCAGAGGCTTGTAAGAGTAACAAATTCTGGTCCTATCGGGTAAAGTCAAATGAAGGCCACCTGTACACTGCTAGTCTTCCACTTACTCCCATCTCTCCTGGACAAATTTTCCCACTGTCTCCGTTTTCCATAGAAGTTAATCTTCCCTAGGGAAAGTCAATTCTGTAGGCAATTTTCCAAGACTATTTGGTATAATTAGCGGCAAAGATGAAAGATAGACATCTGGATAATTCAAACATAGTTTTGAAGAGACAGTAACAAACTTGTTTTAGAAATATATTTGACTACATCAATTTTATTGCTCCTTTTATAAATGTCATATGCAATTTGCCTCTAAGCAAACACACATGCACTTACACACCAATGTGCTATTTACTCGTGAACATATTTGGTTACAAGTCTGAACATCAGAGGAGTCTGAATTAGGTATTTGGCATCAGATGGGGAGACAATCAATCCATTTTACAAATTCCAGCAGTATTATTATAACTTTGCAATTTGCTAATGAGAATGGGAAGGTATCAGACTGATTGTGAATAAAATTCTGTATGCACTTCTTTGCTCACAGTTTAAGACTGCCAACTTTTCAAGGGATGATTATAACTATGCACTCAGGATGCAATACTTATTTTTCTGAAATGACAAAAATTGGCCCTGTCATACTCATTATTTGTGGGACAAATTGTGCTACTGCAAAACAGATAAAATGCTACATATTTGAATCTGATGACGAATGAACTTATTATTGAAATATTTTGACTGTCACAACTTGTAATACATCTTTCCAATTGAACCCAGTAATATAGAACTTGAAAAATACATGGTGAAGACTCTCGTCTTCCACTCAGAAGGTTGAGAGTTCAGTTCTAGGTAGTGGCAGATATTTCTCTCATGGGCTGCAAAGAAAAAATATCTGCTTTGAACTCCATGTGGCATCAGGAAGGGCATCTGGCTAGTAAATGCTCACCTCCATCTAGTTGCCCCAACTCTACCCCAAATTAAGGGATTAAAGGGTCATAAATAGGAAGTTAATAAAGAATGCCATAGTTTTCTTAAGCACAGTGTATTAAACAGCTGCAATTGTCAGAGTTAGCAAAAAAAAGGGGCATAACTTGGAATCAGCTCAAAAGCTAGAATTGATGGATTATATTTACATTTAATTAAAGTTGAATATATTCAATATATTATTCTCCAGTTATGTATTTAATCATTTTTCTTTTTGTTATTTATAATAACTTAGGAGGTCACTGGGAGTCCCACCCATGACTTTTAGGGAATGCATGTGACTCAGGAGTTATGATTATACACTTCTTGCTCAGCGTAATATGTCAGTCCAGACAATAATATCTGGGAGACAATTAACTCTATTCTGATTAACATCTTTTCAACTGACAAGAACAGCTTTCCCCAATCTGTTACAACAGCCAGAATTCCCAACTAGGGATACTGTTTAACCCAGCATCCCAAGCTAATGTACTAAAGGAAGAGGGATTTCTCTATGTTTAATTATTGTTTTGTAGAATGTATTTAAAAGGTGCACGGCTTTTTATAGGCGTAAGAAAAGCACACACGTGCGGTTAGATCTTTAGTAATTTTAAAAAGCATATATGTAAAACTGAGCCACTTTGACAAAGTTTAGAGTGCTACCTGGGTGGTTCCCACCTAGGTAGCACTCAAAACTTAGTTCCCACCAACAGTAATTCCCTCCCCGCTCCAAAAAAAGTAAGCTGTTGTTTCTATATCAATTGTATTAATGAAGGAATGCATTAACAGTGTAAAAGTTCTGCCTGTGCTGTATCTGGCCTTCTACATCTTCCTTCTTGTTGCATGCTGTGATTAGGATTGTGCAACTTGCTCTGTGGGATATTGGTCAATTGAAAGGGCCAACCATTCAAGGGAAGTGACTGCATGATGACCTTTTGCTAAACAGGATAACCGAAGGAAGATGGGGACAAGAAAAATGGGATCTGTTGTACCTCTCTCTCTCTCTTACATAACATTAAAGAAGGAAAGACCACCTCTTTGTAGCTTGTTACTTTCTCAATTTTATGACTTTAGCAGCTTTTCCAGGAAAGCTTTTAACATTGAAATTTTGAATTAGCACAAAACATCTTTCTGCCAAGATTTTTTAGGGTTTTTTTCTGCCCCTTCAGTTTCTGTAATGCCGGGGAGTTATTCAACAGGTTCTGACAGGTTCTGGAGAACCAGTAGTAGAAATTTTGAGTAGTTTGGAGAACTGTCAAATACCACCTCTGGCTAGCCTCAGAGTGGGGTGGGAATGGAGATTTTGCAATATCCTTCCTCTGGAGTGGGGTGGGAATGGAGATTTTGCAGTATCCTTCCCCTGCCATGCCCACCAAGCCACACCCACCAAGCCACACCATGCCCACCAAGCCACACCACGCCCACCAAGCCATGCCCACAGAACCAGTAGTAAAAAAATTTGAATTCCACCACTGCTACAATGGTAAATGAGGTTTTGCCATAGATTACAAGTTCAATATATTCCTACACATTCTTGTAAGACAAAATATGTGTGTGTCAGTAAAACTATATAAAATGATCTAATTCCTTCAAATATAAAGGCTGAGAACTAAGTATGCTGACTTGAGTTCATAGATAGGACTTGACCTGGTCCAATATTCCATTCCCACATTGGGCAACCACATGCTTTTGGGAAGTCCATAAATATAAAAGAACTCTCTTATATATAGCATCAGCTTTTTATTCAGAGACATATCGAAGCTATTATATACCTAACTGATTTTAATCCTTATTTTCTTTAGTTAATTTAATCCAGGATGAGGTAACTGGGTCTTGAGATGTTGCGGAACTACAACAACAGCAGGCCAGCCAGCCTAGTCAAAGCAAAGGATGTTGGAAACTGGAGTTCCTAGTCCTCCTCCTTTCAGCCATTCAATATACAAATAGTCCTCAACTTACAACAGTTAATTTAAACTGTTTAAATACAACAACGGGTCATTCATTTTGACCCTTCAAAATTACAACGGCATTGAAAAAAAGTGACTTACGACCATTTTTAACACCTACAACCATTGTAGCATCCAGGGTCACATGATCAAAATTCAGACACTTGGCAACTGATTCATACTTATGACAATTGCCGTGTCCTGAGATCATGTAAGCACCTTCTACAACTTTCTGATCAGCAAAGTCAATGGGAAAGACAGATTGATTTAACAACCATGTTACTAACTTAACAACTGCAGTGATTTGCTTAACAACTTAACAAAAGTCGTAAAATGAGCCAAAAGTCACTTAACAAATGTTTCAGTTAGCAACAGAAATGTTGGGCTCAACTGGCAAGGCTAGCAAAGATGTTCAAAAACATGTCACCCAAATGTTGGAAATGCAATCAGCCAGGCTTGTACTACTATATGTGGTGGACATGCCCAAAGGCAAATATATATATATATATATTGAACAAAAATACATACATGGTTAGAGAAAAGGATAAAGCAACATGTGGATCAAAAGCCAGAAATATTTCTGTTAGGTATATTACCAGAAAAATATGACAAAGGAGTTGTATATTTAATATTACATGCGTTAACAACAGCAAGAATTGTATTTACACAATATTGGAAAAATGAAGAAATTCCTACAAATGAAAACATAATTTAAGAAACATTAGACTGTGCGGAAATGGATAGGTTAACGGTTTTTTGTTGTTGGTTTGTTTGTTTTTTGCTTTGATTTATATGCCGCCCTTCTCCGGAGACTCAGGGCGGCTTACAATGCATTAAGCAATAGCCTTCAT